>JXCR01079272.1:11193-45232 GCA_002079205.1 Phalaenopsis hybrid cultivar
ATCCACGATGCATATATGTGTGGGATGCATATGCCCCATACCAAAGATGCACCAAATGCATATCCTAGAAAAATTATAACTTAATTACAAATGTTGATAAACCTTCATCGTTTAGGTGTAAGTTTCATTCTAAATTATAGCAGTTGCTTAATTGATGGATTATAATGTTTAATTTAACGCTTCAAAATCATGTCAAGATCTTGTTATATTTCGATCATTAAGTTTATGCTTCTATATGATGAAAAACTAATATGAGAGAACATTTTTTTTTTACAAGATATGATCAAACTATCAAAATGTTTAGCACGTGGACGCCCTAAATATCAACCAAACTAAATTCAGGTTTTAAATTGAAGTATGTACCTGTTAAGGTGCACCTCTATATACCAATAGTGCATACTTCAATTATGTATGTCAACTAAAATCTAAATCACATGACTTGACATATAATAAATAAAGACATTGAGTGTGTGATTCCTCTTCTTTCAAATGGCAAGGCATAAAAACACTTTAATTGTACCTATCCATTATTTACTTCAAAAGTGCTTATTTTAGGCCCAAGCTATGTATTGATGGGTCCNTATGCTGTAAAGATACGTTTATTAAATTTTTATGAAATTCTCCGTAACTTTTTTTAGTATTTGATATAAATTATTCATAAATAAACACATGAAAATAATCACTAATTTTGATTTATTTTCATTGAAATAATTTATATTATATTAAATGAATCTATGACTACTACATTTAATATAAATTATTTCAATGAAAATAAATCAAAATTAGTGATTATTTAGCGTGAATTTAGCAAGATGACTACTTCTAATTGGATTAATTTAATATTATGTTTTTTTATCATTTGGGATAATGTTACATAATCGTGTATATTTATAAGATCATCTATTCCAAAGTGCATTTAAACTTCAATCATTTTCTAAACCTAGCTTACTCTAAAAATTACTTTGAGTACGTTTATGGAATATATGAATACTGATTGAGGGTGAATATATTAAAAACAAATTTAGCTGGTGCAAGAAAAATTCTTAATTTTTCATATTTCATAAGATTAGAATTTGTCATCAAATAAGATTAAATGTCCTTATTNTTAGCTTACTCTAAAATTCACTTTGAGTACGCTTATGGAATATATGAATGCTGATTGGGGGTGAATATATTAAGAACAAATTTAGCTGGTGTAAGAAAAATTCTTAATTTTTCATATTTCATAAGATTAGAATTTGTCATCAAATAAGATTAAATGTCCTTATTTGAAATGTGATAATAAAAGTATTCAAACTTATGACACTGTTAATGTTCATATGAGATCGCAAAAACTATTTAATTTGCTTTGGTTAAAGTTAATCATCAAAGTAGGAGAAGTAATACATAGTTAAAATCATGGAATGTTCTTTAGCCTAAACCTTTCATTTTATTATAAGTAATGCTTGTAATTCTCAAATCCACGATGCATATATGTGTGGGATGCATATGCCCCATACCAAAGATGCACCAAATGCATATCCTAGAAAAATTATAACTTAATTACAAATGTTGATAAACCTTCATCGTTTAGGTGTAAGTTTCATTCTAAATTATAGTAGTTGCTTAATTGATGGATTATAATGTTTAATTTAACGCTTCAAAATCATGTCATGATCTTGTTATATTTCGATCATTAAGTTTATGCTTCTATATGATGAAAAACTAATATGAGAGAACATTTTTTTTTTTATAAGATATGATCAAACTATCAAAATGTCTAGCACGTGGACGCCCTAAATATCAACCCAAACTAAATTCAGGTTTTAAATTGAAGTATGTACCTGTTAAGGTGCACCTCTATATACCAATAGTGCATACTTCAATTATGCATGTCAACTAAACTCTAAATCACATGACTTGACATATAATAAATAAAGACATTGAGTGTGTGATTCCTCGTCTTTCAAATGGCAAGGCATAAAAACGCTTTAATTGTACCTATCCATTATTTACTTCAAAAGTGCTTATTTTAGGCCCAAGCTATGTATTGATGGGTCCTTTTGGGCATTCAAGTTCTTCCTATAAATGTTGGTAGTTTTAATTACTGTGTATAATATATCTCTTTGAATGTGCCAGGAGCAATAAAATAATTTCATGTCAAGATCATTCCTGAACTAAACAACCTATAAAAGCTCTAATATATTTTAACAAAATTTGAATTTTGAGCTGAAAGTTATATTGAAATGATAGATTGCTACATACAATAAACATATGAATAAAAATTTTAAATGAGAACCACCATTATGTGGACAACCATTGATTTTTTAGATATGCGACATTATTTGGATTAAATACACATGAGAAACCAACAAGCCCTAGCTAGATGGATTAAAACAAAGCAATCGCATTAGTACGTGGTGGCGAAGTAAGCTTATTTGATTGCATCGACAGTTTTGCTTCTAAATCAAATTTATTGANTAGATATGCGACATTATTTAGATTAAATACACATGAGAAACCAACAAGCCCTAGCTAGATGGATTAAAACAAAGCAATCACATTAGTACGTGGTGGCGAAGTAAGCTTATTTGATTGCATCGACAGTTTTGCTTCTAAATCAAATTTATTGAACACAAATGGATAACTTTAAGAGAGAAGTACTTGAGTTTAAGTCTCTTTCACCAAAATTCTTAGGAGGGGATTTATTTTCCAAAGTGAAACAATTACCTAAAATCAATACCAAGCAAAATAATCTTGGAATTTTTAAGGAACTTAACTAGTCANAAGTGAAACAATTACCTAAAATCAATACCAAGCAAAATAATCTTGGAATTTTTAAGGAACTTAACTAGTCAAAGTAGAAGCAAATATTTTGCCTTCTTTTGAGTTGGATGAAACATTATTGTTAATTTATAGAGGAATCAATGAGAAAGTAGACCAGGATGTTAGAATTCTTAATATTTGGTCATTGTAAATAGAGAAATGTCTTAATATTAATATTTCAATTTTCAGAAAGAATGTTAGAAGAGCAGGAGAACACACTAGTAAATGCTAGTTCTATTATTATTTTAAGAATCATTGCTAAGAAAATTTGTTTAATTATTATGATTTTGAATTGTGCTTACATTCACTTATAATATTTAATTTCTTTTATCTATACTAAAAAAATGCTCTTAAAATAAAATTAATTTATAATTACTAAATTTAATTATATATTTATGTTCATTCAAAAATGAATTTTCTTATGACAATAAGAAAGCCCAAATACTAATCGGGCCTCATAGGCCTCATTGGCCTCATGGATCAAGCCACAATTACTATGCATTTAATGACATGATTTTGACATGTCAATTTTGCTCATTGGCCATACTTTTAGAGGTGACAAGTTACAAAGCATTTCACCACCTAGAAGGACCTAACGGGTACCATTGAAGCTCATCAACACTCATGTGACTTCTTTCAATTTAGTTTATATATCATACGCCTTCAAGCAAGCCCCTTCAGCCAAGCTCGCTTACATTTCCTGAGTTCCTTTTCTATGCTTGCTTGAACCAGTAGAAAATTTCTATCAAGCTCGGTTATAGCTATCCGGTCACATCACATAGCTCATCAAACAACTCTCTAAATTAGATGGAAAAGAACTCCAGTTTAACATCATGTATGCTACCATTTATCACACGCACTAAGGACCTTACCAACTATGACTCAACTGTTCACAAACAACGAGCCAATTTGATAGCCCTACTTATTTCTTGTCTTAATCAGCCACTTCTCTTAGTCACCACATGAGAATATTTGTTATCTTTAGATACCTGGCAGGGGACCATCGCAAGTTTTTAANAGCCTTCAAGCAAGCCCCTTTAGCCAAGCTCGATCACATTTCCTGAGTTCCTTTTCTATGCTTGCTTGAACCAGTAGAAAATTTCTATCAAGCTCGGTGATTGCTATCCGGTCACATCACAAAGCTCATCAAACAACTCTCTAAATTAGATGGAAAAGAACTCCAGTTTAACATCATGCATGTTACCATTTATCACACGCACTAAGGACCTTACCAACTACGACTCAACTGTTCACAAACACCGAGCCAATTTGATAGCCCTACTTATCTCTTGTTTTAATCAGCCACTTCTCTTAGTTACTACATGAGAATATTTGCTATCTTTAGATACCTGGCAGGGGACCATCGCAAGTTCTTAAACATAAACTCTAAACGTAGCTTGCCTTGAAGCATTGAAGAAGCTTCATGGAGGCAAATATACGTGTACAAAAATGATCAGTGCTCAAAAAGGAGTCAACACCGACCTCCATGAAGACCACTAAATATATTCGAAAGTATGATGCTAAACCTTCATGTCAACATAAGATAAAAATGATATTACCAAATGTATGGTTTAGCGTAGCCATCAAGGCAACTGTCATGTTGAGATTGTACTTAAAATCATTCTTTTGTTTTTCTTCTACCAATATCCAACGGATACTTGGCTATGAAGCAAATAAAAATTGGCTAACTTGTAGGATTAGTCCAAAAATATGCTGAAGAATCTTGCTATAAAAGCTGTTTGCTTATTCCCCTTCGAGTCCAAAAAAGTACTATACTCAGCAAGGCCCTTTTATAAATAAAATATAATGCTTGATATTTTATAAAATTCATAAGAAAAACATATTAGAATATCTAAAATAAATTTAATTCTTATGATAGATTTTGTGGGCAATTACATACAAATCATTATTTACAAATAAATCATTTTCTTTCATTGAGGGCTCGCATTTTTTAAAACGGTGTCTGTCGCGTTTGAGTTTTTTACACTAAAAGCAGACCCGCGGGCTGGGTTTCAGGATAAACCGTTTATCCTGAAATGCACAAGTTGCCCCAAACATACCCTTATTTTACAAATTCACACTCCAATATCAAAATTCATGATAAAATCACAACTCATAATTTTCTTTTAATTCTAAAAAATTTAATCATAACACGAATAAATACAACCATTATTAAGTTAAAATAAAAATTACCGGAGACTTAATTTATAAATATCATACATTTTAAGATAAAGATTATAAATATTTTAAAATACATTTAGTTATTCAAAAATTCAAGATGATTTTTTTTTCTTTCTTATTCAAACATTTTTGCAAAGTCGCGAGTCGTTTCCCGCCATTGTCATGAAGAAAAGACGTCGCTGTCCTTTCTAATAATTAATCCAAAAAGTACCCTCGAAGGAACTGTAATAGAAAACAGCTTTGCTTTTTATCTCCGAGGGTAATACAGTAATCTTTTAAGTCAGTACGACCTTTCGGCGTCATTTCGTACGATCGTTCAGTCAGAATATTTTCTTCAGGCGACGCCGACGACTCATAATGAAACTTGGTTTCCAAGCAACCCCTGTTGTTACCTTCCTTTATTGTTATTATATATTTAACTTTATGACCACCACATTAACATTTCACGATTTGCATTTATCTTCAAATTAGTCTTTTAATTGGAGAGAATATTGTGTCCTAATAAATATTTTACACTTTAATATATATATATATATATATATATATATATATATATATATATATATATATATATATATATATATANGTTTTTTAAAACAGTGTCTGCCGCATTTGAGTTTTTTACACTAAAAGCAGACCGTAGGTCGACCCCTGCGGTCGACCCGCGGGCCGGGTTTCAGGATAAACCGTTTATCTTGAAATGCACAAGCTGCCCCAAACATACCCTTATTTTACAAATTCCCACTTCAATATCAAAATTCATGATAAAATCACAACTCATAATTTTCTTTTAATTCTCAATAATTTGATCATAACACGTATAAATACAACCATTATTAAGTTAAAATAAAAATCACGGGAGACTTAATTTATAAATATCATACATTTTAAGATAAAGATTATAAATATTTTAAAATACATTTAGTTATTCAAAAATTCAAGATGATTTTTTTTTTCTTTCTTATTCAAACATTTTTGCAAAGTTGCAAGTCGTTCCCCACCATTTTCATGAAGAGAAGACGTCGCTGTCATTTCTAATAATTAATCCAAAAAATACCCTCGAAGAAACTGTAATAGAAAACAGCTTTTCCTTTTATCTCCGAGGGTAATACAGTAATCTTTTAAGTCAGTACCATACGATCGTTCAGTCAGAATATTTTCTTCAGGCGACGCTGACGACTCATAATGAAACTTAGTTTCCAAGCAACCCCTGTTGTTACCTTCATTTATTATTATTATATATTTAACTTTATGACAACCACATTAACATTTCACGATTTGCATTTATCTTCACATTAATCTTTTAATTGGAGAGAATATTGTGTCCTAATAAATATTTTACACTTTAATAATATAAATAATATATATATATATATATATATATATATATATATAGATATATATATCTACACAAACAAAATTAATAATCTTTGATGAAAACTCTGATATGATTTATGTGATTTTTAGTTATTGTATTAGTGTTAAATGCGATCTTGCCAAAGCAAGGCATAGAATGAATAGCTCATAAATAGATGAGGAGAGTAAAATATGTATAATTATATGGTTATAATTGTTTTAAATGGGGGTATTACAGAATAATTTAGTAATTTTGCATATGAATACCTTCGGTTTAGAAATTTATGACTTGGTCAGTTAGAATTAGTCCGTCTCGGTTCGGTGAGGGTTGCTCGTTCGCCTTCGCTGAATTGTGATCGTCGATCAGACTTTCATAGTCTTCAAATCGGCAAGACTTGATTCACTCTACTTGGATAAAATATTATAAATATAGAAATTAAAATTTAGTAAGAAATGAAATAAATAATTGTAGCAGTTCGTGGCTAGAAAAGGAATCTGACAAGTCAGCACAACCTTCCTCGCCGTACTGCCGAGACTGAAGTGGAGCCAGAGGGCAGGTAATGTTTTATATTATATGATAATTTAAATATTTAATGCTAATTTAATATTAACGATAAATTTAATTTAATAATTATACTTTTAATAGTTTTAAAAAAAAATTTGACAAAAAATATCACATAAAATTAAAATGATATTATTAAGTGAGTTCTAGCTTAGTTGCGAAGGCAAAGCCACGGAGAGATTCTGCCCAAATTTATAAATATTTCCTTTAGGAATATCACAACGACTTGGATGTGAAGTAAGGAGCACCCAATGCATATCACATAAATCTTATTTATTNGAGCCACGGAGAGATTCTGCCCAAATTTATAAATATTTCTTTTAGGAATATCACAACGACTTGGATGTGAAGTAAGGAGCACCCAATGCATATCACATAAATCTTATTTATTTACATGTCTAAGAACTATATATATATATATATATTGTGTATAACATTCAATTTCATATATGTACATAGAAAATATGTCAGTGATGATCTTAAGGAGATCAACAGTCAAGAAAGGAACAATATAAAGAAGATTGTCCTACAATCAAGAGATCGTGATGCCCACCTGACCGATCGAGTAAAGCCGTACGAGCCAAACCAATAAGACAAATGCCGACCAGACCACGAGGCGTATAAAAAGACAATTGGATGATCCAACCAACCATGGGGCATTCGACAAAAAATAAGATAGAAGAGCATCTGATCCAATCACTACAAGAAAGAAGACCCGGTATGATAGTTTGCCCTCTAGTAGAGCCAATCTAAGAGAAGATCAAGTTCCACATTATCTTTAATTATCTCACGAACACCCCAGAAGCTCCTCATAAGGGATCAAGGATTGATAGTTAGACTAGATCGGCCGATCGAACTATGCCGACCAAGCTCAGCCAACTGAGCTGATCCTGTAGACCAAAAACCAACTATGCTTAGTCGGCCGAGCTAAAAAGAAATCGAATAATAAGCCTATACATGTAAAATACCATAAATACCCTATTATTAAAACTCTTTTAAAATCAAGTCAAAAAATATAATATCATCATTATACATTCTCCCTTATAATCAGGGGAAGTATTTTATAAATAGATATGATTAATTATTGTTCATTTTTCTCTCTATCTCCTTACACTCTATTTATTGGGTGTGATTCACAAATAAATTTGGTTTCAATATTTAATATGTGTGGCGAGCGTTGATCATGCCACCAACAAGAAGGAAAACAATGTAAGGAAAAGAATCAAGTTCGACATAACTAACTCCAATTTGGCCTGACTAGGTCCTAGTTGTCCCAACAAGGTGTAATTCAGCCAAACTAGGTTCCAGTCAGCCTAGCTAGATTCCATTAGGTCATCCTAGGCACCAATCAATTTGGTCAGTTCCAGTTTAGCCTAGTCAGGTTCTAGATAGTCTAAGACAGGCTTGGTCGACCCGACTAACTCTAATTCTATCCGATCAGGTTCCATTAGGCTAGGTTAGGTTCCAGACATCCCGACCAAGTTCTTTTCTTCCGAGTCAGGTCCCAGTTGGCCTGGCTAGGTCCAGTTCGGCGAGTCAGGATCCTATTAGCCCAACAAGTTTTAGTCAACCTGAAAAAATTCCTCTAAAAAAAAATGTTCAATAAACATCTTCAGGGGAAAAAGTTTGTCTAAGTGAAGATAAGTCACAAAGGAGCTAAACCAAACAACAAGATAAGTCAAGTATCTTTTTGCTTACTTCTTTAATGTAAATTTGTTAATAACACTCAGAGAACTTGCCTCTCATGTGCAAGTTTCTATAGAGTAAAATGAAAATGACTTATATTTTTTGGATCATGCTCAGCTTTATCGTCAAATGCTAAGGATGATTTTGGCTGGAGTTAGCTGGAGGCGATGGAGGCCGGAAGCAATGACAATCGGATGTGGCAGTAGCTTGAGTTGGTCGGGTGCAGCTGTGGCCGGAGAAGGCAACAATCGAAAGTGACAACAACTAAAAGTGGTAGTGACTCAAGGCGGTGGCAACCAGAAGTGGCACCAACCCAAGGCGGTAGTGGCCAAAGTTAATTGGATGCGACAATAGTGATCAAAGTTAATCAGATGCGGAGGTAGTGACCATAGTTAATCGGATGCGGTGGCAGCTGGAGGTAGTGGTGATTGAAAAGCGAAGACGAATGAAAGCAGAGGCGGCCTGATGAAATGGCGACCGTATGCAACGATAGCTAGAGGCGGCAAATGTTGGAGTTGGTCGGATGTAAAAATAGCTAGAGGCAGCAATAATCAAAAGCAGGGGCAGCCGAGACGACTACAACGAGGAAATTTCACCGGATTTGCAGTGTAGGGCAGGGCTGTTGCTCTCTCTCATGCAGGCTCTGACCTTCTTCTTGCTTAGGGACTAGCTCTCTTTATCATGAGGGGTTTAAAGTTCTATTTATAGAGTCCAAATTTCAAATAAGAAAAGAGATCCATACCACTCATGATCAAACGACTTAGAGAGACCTCCTTGATCAGATATCATTTGCTGGATAATTAACTACCTTGATGTTGTCAAAATTGAGCAATCTTAGATTCATTGAATTCTTCTTGCCTAGACACTCGATTTAACTATAAATATATCATATTCATAATTTGTTTGAACTTCCAATTGTGTCCAAAAAGCTTCCAAAAATAGTATAACAGCTTGATCTGGGCTTGATTTGACTTGAATTGTACTGATTTGAGTACCGTCGGGTCATTCTCGTCGAGCTGGTCAGACTAAAATAAAAGTTATGGATGACTTCTAATCAAAGTTTGAACATTTTTTGCTCAAAATATTTCCCTCAAGATCCATGTCATGCTACAAGATTCGTGCCGGATGATGGAGTTTTATTGAAGTTGTATTAGTTTCAATTATTTTTTGGGCGAGACTAATCCAAAAATATTGAAATCCGTACTATATATATATATATATATATATATATATATATATATATATATATATATATATATATNCAGTGATTATCTTAAGGAGATCAACGGTCAAGAAAAGAACAATATAAAGAAGATTGTCCTACAGTCAATAGATCGTGATGCCCACCTGACCGATCGAGTAAAGCCGTACGAGCCAAACCAATAAGACGAAAGCCGACCAGACCACGAGGCGTCTAAAAAGACAATTGAATGATCCAACCAACCATGGGGCATTCAACCAGAAATAAGATAAAAGCGCATATGATCCAATCACTACAAGAAAGAAGACCCAACAGGATAGTTTGCCCTCTAGTAGAGCCAATCTAAGAGAAGATCAAGTTCCACATTATCTTTAATTATCTCACGGACACCCCAGAAGCTCCTCACAAGGGATCAAGGATTGATAGTTAGACTAGATCGGCCAATCAAACTATGCCGACTAAGCTCAGCCAACTGAGCTGATCCTGTAGACCAAAAACCAACTATGCTTAGTTGGCCGAGCTAAAAAGAAATCGAATAATAAGCCTATACATGTAAAATACCATAAATACCCTATTATTAAAACTCTTTTAAAATCAAGTCAAAAAATATAATATCATCATTATACATTCTCCCTTATAATCAGGGGAAGTATTTTATAAATAGATATGATTAATTATTGTTCATTTTTCTCTCTATCTCCTTACACTCTATTTATTGGGTGTGATTCACAAATAAATTTGGTTTCAATATTTAATATGTGTGGCGAGCGTTGATCATGCCACCAACAAGAAGGAAAACAATGTAAGGAAAAGAATCAAGTTCGACATAACTAACTCCAATTTGGCCTGACTAGGTCCTAGTTGTCCCAACAAGGTGTAATTCAGCCAAACCAGATTCCAGTCAGCCTGGCTAGATTCCATTAGGTCATCCTAGGCACCAATCAATTTGGTCAGCTCCAGTTTAGCCTAGTCAGGTTCTAGATAGTCTAAGACAGGCTTGGTCGACCCGACTAACTCTAATTCTATCCGGTCAGATTCCATTAGGCTAGTTTAGGTTCCAGACATCCCGACCAAGTTCTTTTCTTCCGAGTCAGGTCCCAATTGGCCTGGCTAGGTCCAGTTCGGCGAGTCAGGATCCTGTCAGCCCAACAAGTTTTAGTCAACCTGAAAAAATTCCTCTCAAAAAGAAAATTGTTCAATAAACATCTTCAGGGGAAAAAGTTTGTCTAAGTGAAAATAAGTCACAAAGGAGTTAAACCAAACAACAAGATAAGTCAAGTATCTTTTTGCTTACTTCTTTAATGTAAATTTGTTAATAACACTCGGAGAACTTGCCTCTCATGTGCAAGTTTCTATAGAGTAAAATGAAAATGACTTATATTTTTTGGATCATGCTCAGCTTTATAGTCAAATGCTAAGGATGACTTTGGCTGGAGTTAGCTGGAGGCGATGGAGGCCAGAAGTAATGACAACCGGATGTGGCAGTAGCTTGAGTTGGTCGGGTGCAGTTGTGGCAGGAGAAGGCAACAATCGAAAGTGACAACGACTAAAAGTGGTAGTGACTTAAGGCAGTGGCAATCGGAAGTGGCACCAACCCAAGGCGGTAGTGGCCAAAGTTAATTGGATGCGACAGTAGTGATCAAAGTTAATCAGATGCGGAGGTAGTGACCATAGTTAATCGGATGCAGTGGCAGCTGGAGGCAGTGGTGATTGAAAAGCGAAGACGAATGAAAGCAGAGGCGGCCTGATGAAATGGCGACTGTATGCAACGATAGCTAGAGGTGGCAAATGTTGCAGTTGGTCGGATGAAAAAATAGTCAGAGGCAACAATAATCAAAAGCAGGGGTAGCCGAGACTACTACAACGAGGAAATTTCACCGGATTTGCAGTGTAGGGCAGGGTCTGCTCTCTCTCATGCAGGCTCTGACCTTCTTCTTGCTTAGGGACTATCTCTCTTTATCATGAGGGGTTTAGAGTTCTATTTATAGAGTCCAAATTTCAAATAAGAAAAGGGATCCATACCACTCATGATCAAACGACTTAGAGAGATCTCCTTGATCAGATAGCATTTGCTGGAAAATTAACTACCTTAATGTTGTCAAAATTGAGCAATCTTAGATTCGTTGGATTCTTCTTGCCTAGACACTCGATTTGACTATAAATATATCATATTCATAATTTGTTTGAACTTCCAATTGTGTCCAAAAAGCTTCCAAAAATAGTATAACGGCTTGATCTTGGCTTGATTTGACTTGAATTGTACTGATTTTAGTACCGTCGGGTCATTCTCGTCGAGCTGGCCAGACTAAAATAAAAGTTATGGATGACTTCTAATCAAAGTTTGATCATTTTTTGCTCAAAATATTTCCCTCAAGATCCATGTTATGCTACAAGATTCGTGTCGGATGATGGAGTTTTATTGAAGGTGTATTAGTTTCAATTATTTTTTGGGCAAGACTAATCAAAAAATATTGAAATCCGAAGTACTATATATATATATATATATATTTGGCTCATTGTTTGATAACGTTTGTAAGACCTCAAAAGTCACGGGTTTGAGCATTGCCTCAAATAAGTTGCATGGTGCTGGTTGGGGGGGTCTGCGCTCTGATCAATTTTTTAATAGATCTAGTCAACTCGTGGATCGGGTTGCATGGCTGGCTGGTTCAGGTCAGTGGGTCGGCCTTTAGTTTCAAATGGTAGATCGGCCTATTGTTGGTAGGCAGACTAAACTTGATCGCTAACTTGCAATGGTGCCACATAAGCGATCTTGGGGGGTCCCGTCGTTAGGTGGTGGATTCGATGGCCAAGCAAGACGATGGGATTCAAAGGCTCGAATTAGGCCCATAGATAAGGAGGTGGATCAAATGGTCAAGATTAATCCAACATTAGCACAATTTTGGTCCAAAGTTGGAAGGATTTGAAGCCTTGTTAATTTATAAATTGGGGTTATGGATCATAGGAAATTTCACCATCGAAGAAAGAAAGAAAGAGAGAGAAAGAGAGGAGGAAGAAGAAGAAAGAGAGAGAGAGCGATAGAGAAGAAATAAAAGAAAAAAGGGTTGAGAATAAAGGAGAGAGAGAGGCTTAAGTGAAGGAAGATATGAGAGGAGAAGAAAAATTAGCAAAGTGAGAGGAAAGAAAGTGTAGAAAGGGGCCCAAGTGGAGGAAATGAGCTAGAAAAAAAATTATCACAATCCCTACCCAACAGGCGATGTGTGATCTCTTTTTTTATGTTCTTTCACTTTTATTTTTGTGAGTAAATTTCAACGCATCTTGCTTGATTGTAGGCCAGTAGCTCTAGAGCTCTACCTCTGAGGTGCTTGAAGAAAGAGAGTAGAACTAGGTGTGAGCCTGACCATTGAAAGTGGTCAGGAACACCTGACAAAGAAACACATCAAATGCACGCTGAATGCNGGGCCAGTAGCTTTAGAGCTCTACCTCCGAGGTGCTTGAAGAAAGAGAGTAGAACCAGGTGTGAGCCTGACCATTGAAAGTGGTCAGGAACACCTGACAAAGAAACACATCAAATGCACGCTGAATGCACAAGATGATTAGATAGTGGCCAACGTGCTTGTAAGGATTTGTTACTCTTTTATAGAAATCAATATTTGAGAGCTTGAAACCCTATGAGATGGGGTGTTGGAGGACTGCCTTTGCTAAGGAAGAGGATTCATGAAAGTTGCGATGAATGGAAAAACGATCCTATTTCTCTAGAGGGAACTCTTCCTGGACTAGGCTTCGTAGCTCATCACAGATGACATCATTAGGAATGACAGATAGAAGGGGTAGTGTTAGGTGAGCGATGTTAGATGGATGAGTGAAACTCATAGCATCAAAGAGTTCAACATCTTGGCCTCATAAGGGAAAGGTTCTATCGCAGGGAGGAGGCCAAATATGAGTATGATCGAGTGGGGTGTTTTCCGCTGGCTATTAAGCTTGTGCTAAGTAAGCTCCATCATACAAATAAAGAAGAAATTGACGAGCCTCGCGTAGGAGACATAGGATTTCCAATTGAAATTCCTCCGTCCTGCGTACTCAGTCTTCCAAAGAAGGACATGAGGTGTCTTCTTCAGTGGGGTAACATTATCAGGAGTGAGAAGATACAGAGGTTTGCTGCCCTTGACTCCATGACTGTCCCCTAAAATGATGTGTGTTGGAGCGGGACGCTCTGTTTTTTGTGCATTATGCAGGTTGGCCATGCAACAAGGCTCATAAGCGCTTCAATGGTGGGATTGGTTTGTTTTTGATAAACAGTGGCAAACTAATGTATGCTAGTAAATTTATGGCAGTAGAGTAACAAATTATTATCTTAGCATTGTATGAGAATCAACCACACACTCAGAAAGAAGTAATCAACCAACAACAACCCCATAAGTTATTATTTGGAAACTCGAAAAAGGGATAAAATCAAGGGGTCTTGTCCGATTAAAATATTCTAGTATGAGTTGGTGATTACAGATACAACCCTTTATCCTATAGGAAGAAAAGGGTTACACAGTTTTTAAGGTTACAATGTTTTTGTGCAAAAGAACTTGTTGCCTCGCTGTAGGGAGCGAGCAATGGTAGCAGGGCTGTTGCGGTTGAAGTTGGTGGTGGTCAAAAAAGGCGGCGACAAAGGTGGCCTAAGGCAGTAACGATTGGAAGTGGTGATAGCGGTGAAAACGATGGCAAAAGTGTCCTGAGGCGGCTGCGACCGGAGGCTACGAAAATGACCAGAGTTGACCAGAGGTGGCGATGGCTGGAGTTGGTCGAAGGTCGTGGTGACCGAAAGTGGAGGTGACAGGAAGTCGTGACGACCTAAGGCTATGGCGGTCGGAGGCATCAGTGATCAAAAGCAGCCAGACCCAAAGCAGAGACGACTGAAAATGGCGGTGGTTGAGGCGTTTGGTCGGATGCGGGATGGCCAGAGGCAACGGTGATCAAAAGCGACGACTAGAAGCGGTAATGACTGAAAGTGGTGGCAGCCCAAGGTGACGACAGTCTCTCGAAGCGGTGGTGGTCAGATTTGGTCGGATGTGGTGGCGGCGGCTAGAGACGACGACA
The DNA here is from genome assembly GCA_002079205.1 of Phalaenopsis hybrid cultivar. Lineage (NCBI taxonomy): Eukaryota > Viridiplantae > Streptophyta > Magnoliopsida > Asparagales > Orchidaceae > Phalaenopsis > Phalaenopsis hybrid cultivar. Next base: position 26,031 of record JXCR01079272.1, read on the forward strand.
ATCGGAAGCGGCGAAAATCGAAAGTGGCGGCGACCCGAGGAGTTGGTGACCAGAAGGGACGAAAACTTGAGGTGGGGGCAGCTGGTGTTGGTCATATACGACGATGGTCTGAGGCCTCGGTAATTAAAACCGATGGCAGCCCGAGGCAGCGACAACGAGTTGAGTTGTATTAATCTGCATTACAAGTGCAAGTCTCTCTTCTGCAGGCTCTAGGCTTCTCCTTTCCTAGTATCTAGCTTCCCCGAATTGAGGGGTTTGGGGCTCAATTATAGAGTCCAAATTACAAATAAGGAAAGAATCCAAGCCATTTTTGATCCGACGATCCGAAGAGATTCTCTTAATCAGACAAAGTTTGATGGGCATTTGACTACCTCAATGATGTCAAGATTGAGTGATCTTGGGTTCGTTGGATTTGTCTTATTGATATGCTTGATTTGATTATAAAAATGTCATATTTAAATCTATTTGACCTTTCAAATATGTCTAGAAAGCTTCCAAAACCGATTTAATGACTTGATTTAGGTTTTATTCAACTTGAATACCGTTGGGTCTGTCTCGTTGAGTCTGTCAATTTGACTAATTTGCTGAAATTGAAGTTTTGGATGACTTTTAATCAAACTTTGTATGTTCATTGCTAAAAAAATTTATCTCGAGATATGTGTCAATCTTAAAATTCGTGTCAGTTGACAAAATTTTGTTGAAGGAGCATTAGTGGTGTTAGATAACTTTCGTAAAAAAATTAAAATTAACAACTCCTGACATTTAAAAAGAAGTTCCAAGATCCATATCTATTGCAATAACACGTCTTATTATTGAAGAGCTTGGAGATGCTTTCAATTTTGTACAATGGAGTCTAAGAACAAATGACTATCGTGCCACATTATGTTTATAAACAAGGTTAAATTATTAAGCAATTTTTTTTGCATTGCATATGCTTTGACATATCAGTCGAACCTCTTAAAATAACAATTAGACAACTTTTGTTAACCTATGTTTTAAGTAGTTCAAGATTGCCTGCTCATGATTATGATGGAGTTAGTAATATGAAGGGATAATTTAATGGATTGAAAGCATCATTTTAATTTTCTTTTTCATTTATTGCTAAAAAAATCATGTTCAAATTGCCTTATTATTCAATTTGATTTCAAATTTGATGAATCTTGTTGGCGTTTCATGCAAATATTGTGATCAACTCACAAATTAACGAGAGGAAACCTTAAGAGCATTACAAAATGAAAAGCTTATTATGGTATGAGAATTAAACAAAGAGATTACTCTTAGACGAGTAGAGGATAACGGGTTCTCCTTTTGTTTTCACTTAATGAATGATATTATTGGAATCACTTTTGAACAATCGCAAGCATTACATATAAAAGATGAATGTAATGTGTACGTTGCTATGTCTTTGTGCATACATAAAAAAATATCAGCATGGTTCTCAAAGAGAACGAACGACCAAGATGAAAGAACCTCTTTTCGAGGTCAGCAATCAATCAACAACTTAGGACCGAACATGAAGCCGTGTCTCCAAACTCGGTAAGCTTAGGAGATGGTTCCCCTCTCGGCAGCGCTATGACCCACCGAAAGCGAGGCGTAAAATATTTCGGTAGCAAGTCTCGTATGATACTCTGTTGAGAAAATTAGGGAGAGGAAAAACTAGAACGACACAAATCCAGAAGAACACAGAGATTTAATGAGGTTCGACAAAGATGCCTACATCCTCAGGAGCAGAGCGACGGTTCCTTTCACTATTCAGAAAAAAATTTACAGAAATCAAAGATCCTTCCAGGGGTTACTAATATGTCTATTTATAACCCCATAAGTAAGCCCTATGCACAATATGTAATTACAACATTACCCCTGTACCATACCGCGGGGCTTTGCCCCCGCACCCCAACTCACGTAACTTCCCAATTTGGACAGATTCTTCCGCTCCGCTCTGCTCCGCTTCAATCTAGCGTCTGTCCCGATATGGTATATGAGCCATACCATTTTCCCAATTTGAACAGATTATTCCACTTCGCTTCGATCCAGCGTTTGTCCCCATTTAGACTACAACAAGATCATCCTAAAACCTTACAAAGATTGAGAGATACAATTAAAGTGACAAACTAACCAGGAAGGTTAGACACGAGCCTTGTAAGAATCGAGCCGAACAAAAAAAAATATGTGTCACGAAAAAAGCCGATTGTTCACGTTCGACCAATCGAACTCACGTTCTAACTGAACAATCACCTCACAATGGATCACTCTGATGAACCGTGCCAAAAGACACTGAACAAGATTACCATGTGGTCGAACACCTCAACAGACCAACGCGTACTTCAGAGGACATAGACGCCGCTCGACCGATCGCCTTTNTCGATCCCATTTCTCTAGAGGGAACTTTTCCTGGACTAGGCTTCATAGCTCATCGCAGATGACATCATCAGGAGTGACAGATAGAAGGGGTAGTGTTAGGTGAGCGATGTTAGATGGATGAGTGAAACTCACAGCATCAAAGAGTTCAACATCTTGGCCTTATAAGGGAAAGGTTCTATCGCAGGGAGGAGGCCAAATATGAGTACGGTCGAGTGGGGTGTTTTCCGCTGGCTATTAAGCTTGTGCTAAGTAAGCTCCATCAGACAAATAGGGAAGCAATTGACGAGCCTCGCGTAGGAGACATAGGATTTCCAATTGAAATTCCTCCATCGTGCGTACTCAGCCTTCCAAAGAAGGACATGAGGTGTCTTCTTCAGTGGGGTAACATTATCAGGAGTGAGAAGATACAGAGGTCTGTTGCCCTTGACTCCATGACTGTCCCTTGAAATGATGTGTGTTGGAGCGGGACGCTCTGTTTTTTGTGCATTATGCAGGTTGGCCATGCAGCAAGGCTCATAAGCGCTTCAATGGTGGGATTGGTTTGTTTTTGACTAACAGTGGCAAACTAATGTATGCTAGTAAATTTATGGTAGTAGAGTAACAAATTATTATCTTAGCATTGTATGAGAATCAACCACACACTCAGAAAGAAGTAATCAACCAACAACAACCCCATAAGTTATTATTTGGAAACTCGAAAAAGGGATAAAATCAAGGGGCCTTGACCGATTAAAATATTCTAGTATGAGTTGGTGATTACAGATACAACCCTTTATCCTATAGGAAGAAAAGGGTTACACAGTTTTTAAGGTTACAATGTTTCTGCGCAAAAGAACTTGTTGCCTCGTTGTAGGGAGCGAGCAATGGTAGCAAGGCTGTTGCGGTTGAAGTTGGTGGTGGTCAAAAAAGGCGGCGACAAAGGTGGCCTAAGGCAGTAACGACTGGNTTGTGCAAAAGAACTTGTTGCCTCGCTGTAGGGAGCGAGCAATGGTAGCAGGGCTGTTGCGGTTGAAGTTGGTGGTGGTCAAAAAAGGCGGCGACAAAGGTGGCCTAAGGCAGTAACGACTGGAAGTGGTGATAGCGGTGAAAACGATGGAAAAAGTGTCCTGAGGCGGCTGCGACCGGAGGCTACGAAAATGACCAGAGTTGACCAGAGGTGGCGATGGCTGGAGTTGGTCGAAGGTCGTGGTGACCGAAAGTGGAGGTGACAGGAAGTCGTGGCGACCTAAGGCTATGGCGGTTGGAGGCAGCAGTGATCAAAAGCAGCCACGACCCAAAGCAGAGGCGCCTGAAAATGGCGGTGGTTGAGGAGTTTGGTCGGATGCGGGATGGCCAGAGGCAACGGTGATCAAAAGCAACGACTAGAAGCGGTAATGACTGAAAGTGGTGGCAGCCCAAGGTGATGACAGTCGCTCGAAGCGGTGGTCGTCAAATTTGGTCGGATGAGGCAGCGGCGGCTAGAGACGACGACAATCAGAAGCGGCGAAAATCGAAAGTGGCGGCGACCCGAGGAGGTGGTGACCAGAATGGACGACAACCTGAGGTGGGGGCAACTGGTGTTGGTCAGATACGACGATGGTTTGAGGCCTCGGTAATTAAAACTGGTGGCAGCCCAAGGCAGCGACAACGAGTTGAGTTGGATTAATCTGCATTACAAGTGCAAGTCTCTCTTCTGCAGGCTCTAGGCTTCTCCTTCCCTAATATCTAGTTTCCCCGACTTGAGGGGTTTGGAGCTCAATTATAGAGTGCAAATTACAAATAAGGAAAGAATCCAAGCCATTTTTGATCCGAAGATCCGAAGAGATTCTCTTGATCAGACAAAGTTTGATGGACATTTGACCGCCTCAATGATGTCAAGATTGAGTGATCATGGGTTCGTTGGATTTGTCTTATTGAGATGCTTGATTTGATTATAAAAATGTCATATTTAAAATCTATTTTACCTTTCAAACATGTATAGAAAGTTTCCAAAACTGATTTAATGACTTGATTTAGGCTTTATTCAACTTGGATACCGTTGCGTCTGTCTCGTCGAGTCTGTCAATTTGACTAATTTGCTGAAATTGAAGTTTTGGATGACTTTTAATCAAACTTTGTATGTTCATTGCTAAAAAAAATTTACCTCGAGATATGTTTCATACCTCAAAATTCGTCAGTTGACAAAATTTTGTTGAAGGAGCATTAGTGGTGTTAAATAATTTTTTAAAAAAATTTAAAATTAACAACTCCTGACATTTAAAAAGAAATTCCAAGATCCGCATCTATTGCAATAACACGTCTTATGATTGAAGAGCTTGGAGATGCTTTCAATTTTATATAATGGAGTCTATGATATATCCGCAAAAGAACAACTGACTATGGTGCCACATTATGTTTATAAACAAGGTTAGATTATTAAGCAATTTTTGTGCATTGCATATGTTTTGACATATCAGTCGGACCTCTTAAAATAACAATTAGACAACTTTTGTTAACCTATGTTTTAAGTATTTCAAGATTGCCTGGTCATGATTATGATGGAGTTAGTAATATGAGGGAATAATTTAATGGATTGAAAGCATCATTTTAATTTTCTTTTTCATTTATTGCTAAAAAAATCATGTTCAAATTGCCTTATTATTCAATTTGATTTCAAATTTGATGAATCTTGTTGGCGTTTCATGCAAATATTGTGATCAACTCACAAATTAACGAGAGGAAACCTCATGAGCATTACAAAATGAAAAGCTTATTATGGTATGAGAATCAAACAAAGAGATTACTCTTAGACGAGTAGAGGATATACGATGGGGTTCACATTATGAGTCATCTGTGTGGTTGATCGTAATATTTTTCTCAGTAGTTGATGTATCAAAAATTGTTATGGAAGATGACACGAGTTCTAAAATAAGATGAGAGACATGCATAGTATTAGAATTAATTCAAACATACGGGTTCTTCTTTTGTTTTCACTTAATGAAAGATATTATTGGAATCACTTTTGAACAATCGCAAGCATTACAAATAAAAGATGAATGTAATGTGTGCGCTGCTATGTCTTTGTGCATACATAAAAAATATACCAGCATGGTTCTCAAAGAGAACGAACGACCAATATGAAAGAACCTCTTTTCGAGGTCAGCAATCAATCAACAACTTAGGACCGAACATGAAGCTATGTCTCCAAACCCGGTAAGCTTAGGAGATGGTTCCCCGCTCGACATCGCTATGACCCTCCGAAAGCGAGGCGTAAAATATTTCGGTAGTAAGTCTCATATGATACTCTGTTGAGAAAATTAGGGAGAGGAAAAACTAGAACGACACAAATCCAGAAGAACACAGAGATTTAACCAGGTTCGACAAAGATGCCTACGTCCTCGGGAGCAGAGCGACGATTCCTTTCACTATTCAGAAAAAGATTTACAGAAATCATAGATCCTTCTAGGGGTTACTAACATGTCTATTTATAACCCCATAAGTAAGCCATATGCACGATATGTAATTACAACATTACCCCTGTACCATACCGCGGGGCTTTGCCCCCGTACCCCGACCAACGTAATTTTCTAATTTGGACAGATTATTCCACTTTGCTTCGATCCAGCATCTGTCCCCATTTAGACTACAACAAGATCATCCTAAAACCTTACAAAGATTGAGAGATACAACTAAAGTGACAAACTAATCAGAAAGGTTAGACACGAGCCCCGTAAGAATCGAGCCGAACAAAAAAAAAATGATTCACGAAAAAAGCCGATTGTTCACTTTCGACCAACCGAACTCGCGTTCTAACTGAACAATCACCTCACAATGGATCACTCTGATGAACCGTGCCAAAAGACACAGAACAAGATTAACATGTGGTCGAACACCTCAACAGACCAACGCGTACTTCAGAGGACATAGACGCCGCTCGACCGATCGCCTTTGTCGGCTGACTATAAGCCAGCCGACGAGTCAATTTCTGCCAATGTTGAAATTCAAATCGTAATGCAAATATGACATAAAATCTATGCAATCAATTAGTGCCTTGAAGATATTAAGAACAATTTTCATAATTGTTCCCTCCTTTTTGTAATTGTACAAAATATGTCTATATAAGTACGAGACAAAAATAAGAATAAATGAGACATTAACCCTTCAATTCTCGCTACAAAAAAATTAAATTTATTCTACTCTCTCTTTTCTTTCTCCTTCAGTTGGCCCTAATTCTCGGCGGCGCGTAATTCACAAAGAACAAATTAGGACCCAATACTTTCATTAAAATATCAAATTAAGACTGCAGTATATGTGAGAAAAATTGTATTATTAGAGTATTTTTATTTTGATTTAAGAAAATAATTATTCTCTCTGTGAATGATGAAAGGGTTGTCCGCACTCCGTCTTCTGTTCAGTGTGTAACCGGGTCACAATTTAATTATTATTATTTTTTTAAATTTTGACAGCGTCTGCACAGAGAAAGGGCTCCCTGCCGAAGCGGCGCTTTAAATAAAGAAACGCAGTTCCCTTACCTCTCAGACATCACTCCGCTTTCCCCTCCTAGCACTGAAACGACGCTTCGCTGTTCGCGTAGTCTGGAAGATTCGTTAGATGTCTCGTAGCGGCGGTTGGCGACTTGGTGGCCGCGGTGGTCGTGGCAATGTCGGTGGCGGTTATGAAAGGGATGCGCATACGTCGTCTCACGGGGAGCGTGTTGGTAGAGGACGAGGCAGGGGAGGCCGTGCCCCTCAGCATCAGTATAGAGCAAGGAAAAAATATTACATCAGTACTACGCATGTAGAGTAATATGCGTAGCCAATAAAATAACGCCACGACACTCTGCGCGATAGAGAAAAAAAAACGGCGCAGNTTGATGTAATAGTTTGGCTTCCGATATACCGGAGTCCTCGTTAACCAGTCTAAGTAGGGAGTTAGAGCAACAATGTCATATTAGCAGCACGTCCGGCCCGCTGGCTCCTACGCTACCGGAAACCCCTTCCCCATCTGGGCCTCGACCTGCGGCCCCGGTAGCGTTGGGATCNAATACCGGAGTCCTCGTTAGCCAGTCTAAGTAGGGAGTTAGAGCAACAATGTCATATTAGCAGCACGTCCGGCCTGCTGGCTCCTACGCTACCGGAAACCCCTTCCCCATCTGGGCCTCGACCTGCGGCCCCGGTAGCGTTGGGATCTATGGCGGCGGGATCTTCGATACCTCCCTCATCCAGCAAGGCTCTGGTTCACACGCCGCGTCCGGGTTTTGGAACAGAAGGGATCAAATGTAAGGTTCGCGCTAACCATTTCCTTGTCCGCGCAGCGGTCAAGCATGTATCTCAATATGAGGTGAGGCTGCTTTTTTACTATACTTGATTATTATTGCAATGCAGGGTAGTGAAAGGAGTTGCTGCGCGTAATGTTTTAAAGAAATTTCTTTAGTTCCCTATAAATCACCCGAACAATTTTTTTTATATATTTATTGCTGAATGTGATTTTATTCTTTTATTTTTTTGATTAAATTCTTAAGCGGCTTCTGGATTTGATTATTTTTGTTATTTCATATCTATTTAGGTTGTTTATTCCGTTATGTAGCGTCTCATGCCCAATTTTCCTTTCTTTCTGGTTTCTGATGATTCATATAAGTTTTGGTTAAATGGAGGAGAATGCTTATTGATCTCATCTTACGAGTTTCTACTTATTTGATTCATCAATTAACAGCACTTACGGCTGATTTTAACTTAAATCCATCTAAACTNTCGTTATGTAGCGTCTCATGCCCTATTTTCCTTTCTTTCTGGTTTCTGATGATTCATATAAGTTGTGGTTAAATGGAGGAGAATGCTTATTGATCTCATCTCACGAGTTTCTACTTATTTGATTCATCAATTAACAGCACTTACGGCTGATTTTAACTTAAATCCATCTAAACTCGGGAAAAAAAATGTGAAATAAATCTGACCATTTGCTACATTCAAATTTCTCTTCTTCAACAATTTTTTGAGGTAANATGTGAAATAAATCTGACCATTTGCTACATTCAAATTTCTCTTCTTCAACAATTTTTTGAGGTAAATCTGGAGTGTTTGGGAGGATACTTTTTACTGGATTTAAATATGGATTTGACTTAAATCCACAAAACTTCATAAAGATGTTAGATAAATTCGACTTTAAGATAAATATAAATTTTGTTTGTTCAGCTAATTAAATCTGCAGTTATTAAACCTACTTATTAGTTGGATTTAATGAATTTAGCTTGAAAAAAATATTTATTTATACAGAACACATCAAATAAATTTAATCTTAATTGAACCAAATTTATTTCGGATTTAGTAATATTTAGATTTGATAAATCCGGATTTACATGATTTACTAAATAATAATTAACTTAAATTCTACTTGCAGCCATACACCCTCCGATTTTTAGGTGGATTTAACGGATTTAGTGCACAAGAAAATTAAATTATGATAAAATGCCAAACATAAGAAATGAGTTTAAAGGGATTTTAGTTAAATCATACCAAAGATCTTGGATTTTATAAATTCGAATTTACTGGATTTACTAAATCCTACTTAACCTTAATGCTGGGTGCAGCCAAATACCTTTTTTAATTTAATCATTTTCATACACTTTGAAGAGGCAGAGCACGGCANTTACTTATTAGTTGGATTTAATGAATTTAGCTTGAAAAAAATATTTATTTATACAAAACACATCAAATAAATTTAATCTTAATAGAACCAAATTTATTTCGGATTTAGTAATATTTAGATTTGATAAATCCGGATTTACATGATTTACTAAATAATAATTAACTTAAATTCTACTTGCAGCCATACACCCTCCGATTTTTAGGTGGATTTAACGGATTTAGTGCACAAGAAAATTAAATTATGATAAAATGCCAAACATAAGAAATGAGTTTAAGGGATTTTAGTTAAATCATACCAAAGATCTTATATTTTATAAATTCGAATTTACTGGATTTACTAAATCCTACTTAACCTTAATGCTGGGTGCAGTCAAATACTTTTTTTAATATAATCATTTTCATACACTTTGAAGAGGCAGAGCACGGCAGATACGGAAAGTTATCTATTAGGGTCTTTACATTGTTGTTCTTCAAGCAACTTTTCGGCGGACATGGTCATAATTTGACAAACTATGCATGCATGTGAGAAACATTTATTTTTATAAGTTAATAATGATGGTGTTTTTAATGTGATGTTAATGTTCTGAGTGTTATGAATGTAAATAGGAAAGTTTAGGTTGTTAGATACGTGCATACATAAAAATTGTGTAGAATCTATGAAGATATTATACTGCCATACTGTTATTCATCAATAACGTGGTTCTGCTTTTCTTCTATTGATGCACGTTGGTTGATTTAATAATCATATCAACTCGCACATCTTATTGTTGTGTTGAAGATGAATTTAGGTCACCATTTGCCTCGCTGAGAATGATGAAGCACTCTGCCACATAAGATTTTAGACAAACGATAATCTTAGAGATGTGTTTCTCAGCTGAATATTGCTGAATGTATACAAGTCCGCATAAGACGATGCTATAAACCATAGATTATGCATAAACCATATTCTTTTGTTTTTCATTGAGAACAATATAAGGTGAATTTGTTTATATTTAGTTGAATGAGTAGGACAAAAAATAAAGATTACTTCCTTTACGTGTACAACTGAAAGATTTCTAATGATGCTTCTGCTTCTCTTGTGGCTTTTATGAGAATATAAGGTGTCACCCTATTTGTGTTCTTAAAAGAAGTGAGAAATTTCCCAATGCTTTTTTGGAATTGTCTTAACAAGTCTAATTTAAACTATGAATTGACAAATCGTGGGAAGCTTTTGCTTATTAATTTATTATGTTATTATTGATCTTGTTCAGAAGCTGTAATATTTGTCTTAATGACACTTATTTTATAGAAACTTAACGTTCTAATTACCTTCTAATATTTATTTGTTCTTTGCTCTATTGACTAAGTAGATCAAAATCAATCCAGAGGTGAAGTCTAGAGCAATAGGCAGGGCCTTGATGAAGAAATTGATTGAACAATTTGGTGAATCACATCTTGGTCGGCTTACGATTGCATATGATGGACGCAATATCTTTTACACTCCTGGTTCGCTTCCATTTACAACAAAAGATTTCGTGGTAGTTTTNTTGATGAAGAGATTGATTGAACAATTTGGCGAATCACATCTTGGTCGGCTTACGATTGCATATGATGGGCGCAATATCTTTTACACTCCTGGTTCGCTTCCATTTACAACAAAAGATTTCGTGGTAGTTTTGTCAGATAGAGATAGGTAAGAGTACCTTAATATTCTATTTTACCGAATTGTACTTCTTTTCATGTAATTAAAATGCCTTGATTTACAAGACATAGTGCACGGAGCTTCTCCTCCATATTTCAATATTTTTATTATAGTACTTAGTATTGTCCAAAAAAGGCATTCTGGTCAATGAAAACTATTAGGAGCGTGATAGACCTATTTAATAAAGGTTTGAATATGTGATTTAAAGTGTGTATCGATTGACACAAAGAATTTGGTGCGAAATTTGGTGTTTTGAAGTGGCGCATTCATCTGCATCTTTGTACGCACCTATTACACATCGTATTCTCATGTATATCATGCACCTAATAATAATAGAACTATATTACGGTCTTAATNGTTCTATTTTACCGAATTGTACTTCTTTTCATGTAATTAAATTGCCTTGATTTACAAGACATAGTGCACGGAGCTTCTCCTCCATATTTCAATATTTTTATTATAGTACTTAGTATTGTCCAAAAAAGGCATTCTGGTCAATGAAAACTATTAGGAGCGTGATAGACCTATTTAATAAAGGTTTGAATATGTGATTTAAAGTGTGTATCGATTGACACACAGAATTTGGTGCGAAATTTGGTGTTTTGAAGTGGTGCATTCATCTGCATCTTTGTATGCACCTATTACACATCGTATTCTCATGTATATCATGCACCTAATAATAATAGAACTATATTACGGTCTTAATAATTTATATTCCCTTTTTGTGAGGATATTGATATCTCTGGTTCTGCATTTTTGCGCTTAATTTATGTTTTATATTTAATATCTATTTTCTTACAGCAGGGACAAAACATTTAACATTTCTATCAGTNTTTGCTTAATTTATGTTTTATATTTAATATCTATTTTCTTACAGCAGGGACAAAACATTTAACATTTCTATCAGTTTTGCAAAATCATTTGATCTGTATGCTCTTGGACAATTTTTGAATGGGAAGCAGAGGGAATGCCCTTATGATATCATAACTGCTTTGGATATTGTCCTTAGGGAGTCTCCATCGAAAAAGTATGGTAAAAATTTCAGCTATTTTTTATGTTTCTTTTGTTGTATTTTATTAAATAATTAAAATGTCTATTTTTTTTCTTACAGCTATGTTACAATTTCAAGATCATTTTTTTCACGTGAATTTGGGTCTAATAATATTGGTGAAGGTTTAGAATGTTGGAGGGGTTTTTTCCAAAGTCTTCGACCAACCCAATTGGGTTTATCCTTGAATGTTGGTAATGATTATTATTATTTTTTCTGTTTAGGACTTATTTAAGCTATATCTTCTAAATGATTGGTTTGTCGGAAATGCGCTAATTTCATTTTATGATTTTCCTTGATATGTGTGACCTTTGCTTTGGTAGATATTTCTGCAACATCTTTCTACAGTCCAGTAAATCTTCTAGACTTTGTCTTGGACTCTTTTACTTTTAAATCGGTTCCTACAAGTTTATCTGAAAAGCAACGTCTTCAGGTATTTGCTTCTGTTTTCATTTGAGACATTCTTTTTTCCTTTTTGAGTCATATGTAATTTATCCAAATTGCACATGCTTTCTCTCTTTTTGGTAATATCAAATCATCTGTGAATACTGTTCCCGCGCAAAATATTTTGGCTTTATCATTGTTATTTACTTTAGTNTATATATTTATTGCTGAATGTGATTTTATTCTTTTATTTTTTTGATTAAATTCTTAAGCGGCTTCTGGATTTGATTATTTTTGTTATTTCATATCTATTTAGGTTGTTTATTCCGTTATGTAGCGTCTCATGCCCTATTTTCCTTTCTTTCTGGTTTCTGATGATTCATATAAGTTGTGGTTAAATGGAGGAGAATGCTTATTGATCTCATCTCACGAGTTTCTACTTATTTGATTCATCAATTAACAGCACTTACGGCTGATTTTAACTTAAATCCATCTAAACTCGGGAAAAAAAAATGTGAAATAAATCTGACCATTTGCTACATTCAAATTTCTCTTCTTCAACAATTTTTTGAGGTAAATCTGGAGTGTTTGGGAGGATACTTTTTACTGGATTTAAATATGGATTTGACTTAAATCCACAAAACTTCATAAAGATGTTAGATAAATTCGACTTTAAGATAAATATAAATTTTGTTTGTTCAGCTAATTAAATCTGCAGTTATTAAACTTACTTATTAGTTGGATTTAATGAATTTAGCTTGAAAAAAATATTTATTTATACAAAACACATCAAATAAATTTAATCTTAATAGAACCAAATTTATTTCGGATTTAGTAATATTTAGATTTGATAAATCCGGATTTACATGATTTACTAAATAATAATTAACTTAAATTCTACTTGCAGCCATACACCCTCCGTTTTTTAGGTGGATTTAACGGATTTAGTGCACAAGAAAATTAAATTATGATAAAATGCCAAACATAAGAAATGAGTTTAAGGGATTTTAGTTAAATCATACCAAAGATCTTATATTTTATAAATTCGAATTTACTGGATTTACTAAATCCTACTTAACCTTAATGCTGGGTGCAGTCAAATACTTTTTTTAATATAATCATTTTCATACACTTTGAAGAGGCAGAGCACGGCAGATACGGAAAGTTATCTATTAGGGTCTTTACATTGTTGTTCTTCAAGCAACTTTTCGGCGGACATGGTCATAATTTGACAAACTATGCATGCATGTGAGAAACATTTATTTTTATAAGTTAATAATGATGGTGTTTTTAATGTGATGTTAATGTTCTGAGTGTTATGAATGTAAATAGGAAAGTTTAGGTTGTTAGATACGTGCATACATAAAAATTGTGTAGAATCTATGAAGATATTATACTGCCATACTGTTATTCATCAATAACGTGGTTCTGCTTTTCTTCTATTGATGCACGTTGGTTGATTTAATAATCATATCAACTCGCACATCTTATTGTTGTGTTGAAGATGAATTTAGGTCACCATTTGCCTCGCTGAGAATGATGAAGCACTCTGCCACATAAGATTTTAGACAAACGATAATCTTAGAGATGTGTTTCTCAGCTGAATATTGCTGAATGTATACAAGTCCGCATAAGACGATGCTATAAACCATAGATTATGCATAAACCATATTCTTTTGTTTTTCATTGAGAACAATATAAGGTGAATTTGTTTATATTTAGTTGAATGAGTAGGACAAAAAATAAAGATTACTTCCTTTACGTGTACAACTGAAAGATTTCTAATGATGCTTCTGCTTCTCTTGTGGCTTTTATGAGAATATAAGGTGTCACCCTATTTGTGTTCTTAAAAGAAGTGAGAAATTTCCCAATGCTTTTTTGGAATTGTCTTAACAAGTCTAATTTAAACTATGAATTGACAAATCGTGGGAAGCTTTTGCTTATTAATTTATTATGTTATTATTGATCTTGTTCAGAAGCTGTAATATTTGTCTTAATGACACTTATTTTATAGAAACTTAACGTGCTAATTACCTTCTAATATTTATTTGTTCTTTGCTCTATTGACTAAGTAGATCAAAATCAATCCAGAGGTGAAGTCTAGAGCAATAGGCAGGGCCTTGATGAAGAGATTGATTGAACAATTTGGCGAATCACATCTTGGTCGGCTTACGATTGCATATGATGGGCGCAATATCTTTTACACTCCTGGTTCGCTTCCATTTACAACAAAAGATTTCGTGGTAGTTTTGTCAGATAGAGATAGGTAAGAGTACCTTAATATTCTATTTTACCGAATTGTACTTCTTTTCATGTAATTAAAATGCCTTGATTTACAAGACATAGTGCACGGAGCTTCTCCTCCATATTTCAATATTTTTATTATAGTACTTAGTATTGTCCAAAAAAGGCATTCTGGTCAATGAAAACTATTAGGAGCGTGATAGACCTATTTAATAAAGGTTTGAATATGTGATTTAAAGTGTGTATCGATTGACACAAAGAATTTGGTGCGAAATTTGGTGTTTTGAAGTGGCGCATTCATCTGCATCTTTGTACGCACCTATTACACATCGTATTCTCATGTATATCATGCACCTAATAATAATAGAACTATATTACGGTCTTAATAATTTATATTCCCTTTTTGTGAGGATATTGATATCTCTGGTTCTGCATTTTTGCGCTTAATTTATGTTTTATATTTAATATCTATTTTCTTACAGCAGGGACAAAACATTTAACATTTCTATCAGTTTTGCAAAATCATTTGATCTGTATGCTCTTGGACAATTTTTGAATGGGAAGCAGAGGGAATGCCCTTATGATATCATAACTGCTTTGGATATTGTCCTTAGGGAGTCTCCATCGAAAAAGTATGGTAAAAATTTCAGCTATTTTTTATGTTTCTTTTGTTGTATTTTATTAAATAATTAAAATGTCTATTTTTTTTCTTACAGCTATGTTACAATTTCAAGATCATTTTTTTCACGTGAATTTGGGTCTAATAATATTGGTGAAGGTTTAGAATGTTGGAGGGGTTTTTTCCAAAGTCTTCGACCAACCCAATTGGGTTTATCCTTGAATGTTGGTAATGATTATTATTATTTTTTCTGTTTAGGACTTATTTAAGCTATATCTTCTAAATGATTGGTTTGTCGGAAATGCGCTAATTTCATTTTATCATTTTCCTTGATATGTGTGACCTTTGCTTTGGTAGATATTTCTGCAACATCTTTCTACAGGCCAGTAAATCTTCTAGACTTTGTTTTGGACTCTTTTACTTTTAAGTCGGTTCCTACAAGTTTATCTGAAAAGCAACGTCTTCAGGTATTTGCTTCTGTTTTCATTTGAGACATTCTTTTTCCTTTTTGAGTCATATGTAAGTTATCCAAATTGCATATGCTTTCTCTCTTTTTGCTAATATCAAATCATCTGTGAATACTGTTCCCGCGCAAAATATTTTGGCTTTATCATTGTTATTTACTTTAGTTCAGATGTATGACTCCTTTGAAACATGCAGATACAAAGGGCATTGAGAGGAGTTCGTGTGGAAACAACTCATTTACTAAATGTGTATAGACGCTATAAAATCACTGGAATTACATCTCAGTCTGCTAATGAGTTGATGTATGTTGTTTTCTTTTATAATTTTGTTATTGTATTTTGGCTCCTAAAAAAATTTTACAAATTTTCATCCTGTCGAGCTCTCTAGATAAATAGTTTTCTTCAACAGGTTTCAGCTTGATGAACCAGAGAAAACTAAAATGTCTGTTGCACATTACTTCAGAACAAAATACAATTATAATCTTATGTATGATTCACTACCTTGCATTAAAGCCGGCAGTGATAGCAATCCAAAATACTTGCCAATGGAGGTTCTTCTCGACAACAATATTACTAATTTTCTTTCTTCAAATACATTGCTTTTAAGCTTAAGCAATTTTTTGTTCAGCTTTGACCCTATAGCTCTCATTTTTAATAGGTATGCAAAATTGTGGATGGACAGAGATATGTTAAAAAGTTAAACGATCGACAAGTAACTGAAATACTAAGATCAAATTGTAAGCGTCCAGCTGAAAGGGAGAAGAGCATTTTGGAGGTTAGATCTTGTGATTTTAAATCTACTTTAGAACTTTATTTTGTTTTTGCATTTTAGTTTAATCGGTGGGTTACTTCATTGGTCCTACAATTTGTTATGGTGAAATCTTGATTGCTTTTGCAGTTGGTCAGGAGAAATAATTATAACAATGATATGTATGCAAAAAACTTTGGTATTGGAGTTCAACCTAATCTTATCACAGTTGAAGCACGAGTGCTACATCCTCCAAGAGTAAGTTATTACTCGTCATTATTGTTGTTATTTCCTAATGAGTTCAATTAAAACTTTAGAAGCTTTTCTTAAATGTAGCTGAAGTATCACGATAGTGGCCCTGAAAAGGAGTGTCAACCCAATGATGGGAGATGGAATATGATTAATAAGGTGAGTTTAGTCTACAAAATTTATAAAATTTAGCCCTCACCGTTCTCAGGTACTCTAATATGAATTGTTAATCCCATGCTTTTGTATGGTTGCTTTTTTGATAATAATATTGTTAGAAATGGGTTTAAATGAAGATTTCTCTAATTTTGAAGGTTATTTATCCTATTATCAACTGATCTTTTATAGTGTTTGTTTTATATATTTGTTGTATCATTGTCATAACTTTAAATGAATCATTTTGCTTGTGCAGAAATTGTATAAAGGTGGTACTGTTGATGCTTGGGCTTGCATAAGCTTTTGTTCTCATAGGATGAATGTCATTCATGATTTCTGCTATGATCTAGTTTCAATGTGCAAAAGCATCGGAATGGTTTTTACCTTTAATTCTTTTTACCTTGAATTGTGATTATACTCTACCTCTTGAGGTACTCATTGTTTTGTTTAAATGTAGGCTTTTAATAAAAACCCCGTGATCATTAATTCACGTTCGTCATCACAAATAGAAAATAGCTTGAGAGAATTGCACAACCAGTCTATTGAAGCCTTGAAGCAGCTAAAATCAAAGCATAAACAACTTCAGTTGCTAATTATTGTTCTTCCAGAAATTAAGGGTTCATATGGTATTTTCTCAGTTCATAACTTGTTTACTTTTTAATGCTTTCACTTTTAATTCCTAAATCTTATTTAGCTATCTATGTTCCGGTCATGGTTTCACAGGCAAGATAAAAAAAANGCTTCAGTTGCTAATTATTGTTCTTCCAGAAATTAAGGGTTCATATGGTGTTTTCTCAGTTTATAACTTATTTACTTTTTTAAGCTGTCACTTTTAATTCCTAAATCTTATTTAGCTATCTATGTTCCGGTCATGGTTTCACAGGCAAGATAAAAAAAATATGTGAAACTGAGCTTGGTCTTGTTACTCAGTGCTGCCAGCCAAAACACTTGTACAAGCCAAATAAACAATATTTTGAAAATTTAGCCTTGAAAATCAATGTCAAGGTTTGAAATTGTTTCTATTATTTTTTGGAGGCATGTTATTTTTATGTTGCTTTCTAACATTTCCTTTAATGCAACAGGTTGGTGGTTGTAATACTGTTCTTGAAGATTCCATCAAAAAACAAATTCCTTTGGTATCAGATGCGCCTACTATTATATTTGGAGCTGATGTGACCCATCCGGCCCCGGGAGAAGACTCTTTATCCTCAATTGCTGCAGTTTGTTTCTCTCGTATATTGATAATGTTGGTGAATTTCNCTATGTTGCTTTCTAACATTTCCTTTAATGCAACAGGTTGGTGGCTGTAATACTGTTCTTGAAGATTCCATAAAAAAACAAATTCCTTTGGTATCAGATGCGCCTACTATTATATTTGGAGCTGATGTAACCCATCCGGCTCCGGGAGAAGACTCTTTATCCTCAATTGCTGCAGTTTGTTTCTCTCGTATATTGATAATGTTGGTGAATTTCTAATATCTAATTTTTATCGTTAATTTGCTCTATGGGTTATCTTCCAGGTGGTTGCATCTATGGATTGGCCCTACGTAACAAAGTACAAATGTCTTCTTTCTGCACAACAACATAGACAAGAAATTATAGAGGATCTATACAAAATTTCTCCAGATCTTGTCCCTGGGGGAATGATAAGGTTGGTTCAAGTGCAATAAAATTTGACTGGATAACCTGAAATTTGAACTTCTAACTTTATATATCAACAGGAATCTGCTTCTAGCATTCTATATGGAGACAAAGCAGAAACCTCATCGCATTATATTCTATAGGTTTGTTATATGATATTTTAAATTCATTGCTACACCTAAAGACGCTCATTTGGTTAACTTGAGAAGATTTGATTGTTAAAGGTAGGGATGGTGTTAGTGAAGGTCAATTCAACACTGTGCTTTTGTTGGAAATGGAAGCTATTCGACTAGTTAGTTTTATATTATTATAATTATAATGATTATCTTAAACAAATTATATTTCTTTCTATGTATTCTTTTAAATAACTGATTCAATCAATTGATTTATAGGCTTGTGCCTCATTAGAAAAAGACTATCTTCCACCAGTTACGTTTATAGNGTTCTATATGGAGACAAAGCAGAAACCTCATCGCATTATATTCTATAGGTTTGTTATATGATTTTTTAAATTCATTGCTACACCTAAAGACGCTCATTTGGTTAACTTGAGAAGATTTGATTGTTAAAGGTAGGGATGGTGTTAGTGAAGGTCAATTCAACACTGTGCTTTTGTTGGAAATGGAAGCTATTCGGCTAGTTAGTTTTATATTATTATAATTATAATGATTATCTTAAAAAAATTATATTTCATTCTCTGTATTCTTTTAAATAATTGATTCAATCAATTGATTTATAGGCTTGTGCCTCATTAGAAAAAGACTATCTTCCACCAGTTACGTTTATAGTGGTGCAGAAGAGGCACCATACGCGTTTATTTCCGGAAAATGCGAATATGACTGTTAAGAGCGGGAACATATTGCCAGGTAATGTTCATTTGATGACTCGAGTAATCAAATCTATGGTTCAACTTCTCAATATATTTTCATTTTTAGGTACGGTAGTTGATAGTAATATCTGTCATCCCACTGAGTTCGACTTCTACCTTTGCAGTCATGCTGGTATTCA
>JXCR01079275.1:0-54354 GCA_002079205.1 Phalaenopsis hybrid cultivar
TTAGTGGCAAGTATGGGTGAGATCATCCTTGATGATCATAATTAATGAACATTTAAATTAACCTATTATGTAATCAAAATTTGTGGGGTTGTTATGTTGTTTATGTGCCACCTTTAGTTGGTAATTTATTCAAAGGTATTTATTTTAATTCTATGAGAGTTTTAAGGTTATTTCTATAATAATAATAAAAATTATTAATGTTTTAAGATGAATAAATTATGATAGATGTTATGCTTATACAAAAACATTGTTATCCTTCTATAAATAGCTACCAAACCCCTTTAGGAATCCTTTATGTGTTCATTTGCTCCGCCACACTCTCTTTCCTTATTTCTTACTTCTTGCATCCACATCTCCTCAACCTTTTATTCATTCCCCTCTACCGTGGTTATTGTATTGAAGAAATTCTCTCAGGCTTTTGTGAAGATTTAAAACACTCAAACTCCATGCCTTCATTGATGCTCAAACATTTGGATTATTACTCAATGATGCAAACTTCATGAAGAAAGCTTCAAAAGAAGGTGAGCATTCTAATACTTTTTTTTATGATGAATTTTATTTTTATTTAGATCAATTGAAGTAAGGTTTACAACTCTTATTGTTACTTTATGCAATTTAGATAATATCCTTAATTTATGTAGACTTACTCCACATTAGATTATGTGTATTTCTTTACTAGTATTATTATTATTATTTTATGATAGTGAGAAGAAGATTACTTGCAGTATTACATTTTTTCTATATCTTCTCTTATAATGCATTTAATGGTGGATAGATTTTATTTTCTTCCATTTTTATAGTAATGAGCTATTTAGGGGACAATTTTGGAGATTTGAAGTCAAAGCCTTTTTTTTTTGAAGTAAGAAATGAAACGATTGATCAAGTTAGACCGTCAAAATTTATCAATGAGAATTTTGAATCCCACCTATTAGTGTGGATGAGTACTTGGCCTCCATTTGATTTAAGAGTTTATTAGTCAAATAGTTTATTACTTTGGAAGTAAAAAAGAAAGACCTTCTCTAGTTAGTTAACTGCCCTTTTAATTCCTTTGTTTGTGGCTATTTTGGCGGTGAGGCCTATGATTTTTTTTAATATTATCTTATAAAGCAAGCCAAATATTTATCATGTTCTAGATGATCTTGAGTTCAATAAAATTTTATAATGATGTATCTCAAATGCCTTAAAAGTAAAAAAGGGCAAGGATTTGACGTGGGCCTTCGAAGTAGTATGAGAAAGAAAGGGTTCAAATATCGTTAATCTAAGCACTACCCCTCCAACTAATGTTCTTGTGGGATTTTTTTATCATCTATTTTGATATTACCAACACTTACTTTATTATATACATTCACTCATTCAATGGTGCCAATAACCCTTCCCGACTTTTCTTCTTTGGTTTCAATCTTTGTGAGTTTATCACCATAGTGAATTATCCTATCACATCAACTCTTAAAATTTTTTTTGCTTTCTACTCTTCACCAACCTTTTTCCCCACTATAAAAAATCAAAGTCCTCTAATTATTCTAGTCAAGGTGGGGCTCCTCACCTTAAAAAGTTTGCACTAATTGATCTTTAGGAAGAAGTGTGCAAGGGAGAGAAAGTCAAGAGGCAAGGTGAGTGTCATGAAAGTAAATGGAAGAAAGTTGTTATCACTATTCTAACAAAATAATCCTTCTTATAAGTGCATCCCTAAATAAGGTGCTAAGCTTTTTGCCATCCAGATTAGTTATGCTTTTGATCTAATGCCTTTTAAAGATGGGGTTCCATTGTAGAGTATGAACTTGGNTCCTGACTTTTCTTCTTTGGTTTCAATCTTTGTGAGTTTATCACCATAGTGAATTATCCTATCACATCAACTCTTAAGAAATTTTTTGCTTTCTACTCTTCACCAACCTTTTTTCCCACTATAAAAAATCAAAGTCCTCTAATTATTCTAGTCAAGGTGGGGATCCTCACCTTAAAAAATTTGCACTAATTGATCTTTAGGAAGAAGTGTCCAAGGGAGAGAAAGTCAAGAGGCAACGTGAGTGTCATGAAAGTAAATGGAAGAAAGTTGTTATCACCATTCTAACAAAATAATCCTTCTTATAAGTGCATCCCTAAATAAGGTGCTAAGCTTTTTTCCATCCAGATTAGTTATGCTTTTGATCTAATGCCTTTTAAAGATGGGGTTCCATTGTAGAGTATGAACTTGGTCACACCATCATTTATGAAAATATAAATGAGAACTTGATAAGTTTTATTAGTATTTTTTCAAGGCATCCTTCACAGAATATCTAAATGATTAGATACATCTTGAAGATATATCACCCCGAGAAGCATAAATATTACCTTAAAATAAATTTAGTCCTTCAGATGACAAAAGTATTTAATATTTAAGAGCCTGCAATAAGAGATTTTACTCTTACCTCATGGGTTTATGATAGGGTTTATTTTAATTTTGGGGTTTGGTATCCCTACAAGGGCAAACTCTCATAGCTAATTACACCCTAAGAGTTGTAAACCCTCAAGAAAACTCTTGAATAAAGTATTGGCATATATTGTTTAGGATTTTAAGATTGGATGTTTCAAAGATTAGTATTTTAATATTCAAAAGGTTGGGACCTATAGTCTAATAATGATGTTGAATGGAAAGGCTTAGAAAAAGGATAACCAACTCTGAAAAGAAGATATTCCTTGGGAATTTGGAATTGAGAAAGTCATTGAAGGAGTTAAGTTTGGAAGAACCGGTATGAGGTGAAAAAATAATTTGGAATGGAATGGTTTGTTGTTATATTTGAAGTTTTACTTAAAAGGTCTAATTTAAAAGTTTTGAGATAAAAATTTTGATTTGAAATATTTAATTTTAAAAGTTTGAGTTGAAAAGTTTGATTAGAAAGGTTTAGTTCAAAAGACTTTTGTTGAAAAGTTTGATTTGGAAGGTTTTATTTGAATGATTAAACTAAAGGGAAAAGATTAATTGGAAAAATTTTTATAAAGAAGTTGAAAGCCTAATCCTAAGGTAAATATAGATTTATAAGAAAACTAAATTTGTCAACTAATCTAAAATTGGGCATGATATTTCCGATCAAGATACTCATAATATTTCATTATTTTGGTTCATTGTTATCTTTAGACTATTACCCAACTAGATAGTCAGAGGTCACTATTGCAATAGTAANCCCCCAGCTAAACCAATATTCCTTAGACTTAAACAATAAAGCCATAGGACTTCAAGGTTGCTTGCTTATGCAACGTAAATTCTTATCTTTAGGACTTTGCATAGCCCTGCTATACAATATAAGCCCTAACTCATCTTAGGATTCTGAGGTTGTTGTTTGTCAATCATCTTTAGGCCTTTGCATAGTCCTGCTATACAATATAAGCCCTAACTCGTCTTAGGATTCGCTTATCTTTAGGCCTTTGCATAGCCCTGCTATACAATATAACTCTTAAATCATCTTAGGATTTTGAGGTTGTCGTTTGTCACGACCTAAATCCTCACATCTTCCAGGCTATACCGTCTTAGGATTCCGAGGTTGTCGTTTGTCACGACCTAAATCCTCACATCTTCCAGGCTATACATCTTAGGATTCCGAGGTTGTCGTTTATCATGACCTAAATCCTCACATCTTCCAGGCTATTTGATCTTAGGATTCTGAGGTTGTCGTTCGTCACGACCTAAATCCTCACATCTTCCAAGCTATTTGATCTTAGGATTCTGAGGTTGTCGTCCGTCATGACCTAAATCCTCACATCTTCCAGGCTATTTGCATCACCTTATCTTTAGGCCTTTGTATAGCCCTGCTATATAATATAAGCCCTAACTCGTCTTAGCCGAGGTTGTCGTTTATCACGACCTAAATCTTCACATCTTCCAGGCTATTTGTGTGATCATTCGAGATTTTCGTTTGTCACAACCTAAACCCTCACATCTTCCAGGCTATTTGTGTGATCGTTTCACACGAAAAGGTTGTCGTTTGTCACAACCTAAACCCTCACATCTTCCAGGCTATTTGTGTGATCATTTCGGGTTGTCGTCTGTCACGACCTAAATCCTCATATCCTCCAGGCTATTTGTGTGATCATTTCACATGAATGTAAACCCTAACTAATAAAATTGGCAAAATGAAACACTTAAAATTTTCTCCTTAAAACTGAAGCCAAACATTAGGATAGCTTGGGAAGTCACCGAGGTTCTCCTCTGGATCCATGACATCCNAAAGGTTTCGCAGACCAAACGGACGTCATACTTTCCTTAGTTTATTTGATCGAGCCTCATCCTCAAGTCTTGTGTTTATCCTTCGTGATAGATACAGGATTTGAGGTATATTGTTTTTTCATTTTAAACTATGAAAAATATGGGGTCAGTTTGATTTCATAGTTCAACGTCCTTCCGAAGCGGGCGACGGGATTTTAATTTCGGTGATCGACAGCTTCTTACGTGCAACTCCCCTCCAACCCCGAAATAACGCCAACAGGATTATTACTCAATGATGCAAACTTCATGATAGAAGTTTCAAAAGAAGGTGAGCATTTTAATACTTTTTTTTATGATGAATTTTATTTTTATTTAGATCAATTGAAGTAAGGTTTACAACTCTTACTATTACTTTATGCAATTTAGATGATATCCTTAATTTATGTAGACTTACTCCACATCAGATTATGTGTATTTCTTTACTAGTATTATTATTATTATTATTTTATGATAGTGAGAAGAAGATTACTTGTAGTATTACATTTTTTCTATATCATATCTTATAATGCATTTAATGATGGATAGATTTTATTTTCTTCCATTTTTATAATAATGAGTTGTTTAGGGGACAAGTTTGTGGATTTGAAGTTAAAGCCTTTTTTTTTTAAGTCAAAAATGAAATGATTGTTCGAGTAAGACCATCAAAATTTATCAATGGTAATTTTGAATCCCACCTATTAGTGTGGATAAGTACTTGGCCTCCATTTGATTTAAGAGTTTATTAGTCAAATAGTTTATTACTTTTGAAGTAAAAAAGAAAGACCTTCTTTAGTTAGTTAACTGCCCTTTTAATTCTTTTGTTTGTGGCTATTTTGGTGGTGAGGCCTATGATTTTTTTAATATTATCTTATAAAGCAAGCAAAATATTTATCATGTTCTAGATGATTTTGAGTTCAATAAAATTTTATAATGATGTATCTCAAATGCCTTAAAGTAAAAAAGGGCAAGGATTTGATGTGGGCCTTTGAAATAGTATGAGAAAGAAAGGGTTCAAATATCGTTAATCTAAGCACTACCCCTCCACCTAATGTTCTTGTGGGCTTTTTTTATCATCTATTTTGATATCACCAACACTTACTTTATTATATACATTCACTCATTCAATGGTGCCAATAACCCTCCCCGACTTTTCTTCTTCGATTTCAATCTTTGTGAGTTTATCACCATAGTGAATTATTATATCACATCAACTCTTAAAAATTTTTTTGCTTTCTACTCTTCACCAACCTTTTTTCCCACTATCAAAAATCAAAGTCCTCTAATTATTCTAGGCAAGGTGGGGCTCCTCACCTTAAAAAATTTGCACTAATTGAACTTTAGGAAGAAGAGTGCAAGGGAGAGAAATTCAAGAGGAAAGGTGAGTGTCATGAAATTAAATGGAAGAAAGTTGTTATCACCATTCTAACAAAATAATCCTTCTTATAAGTGCATCCTTAAATAAGGAGCTAAGCTTTTTACCATCCAGATTAGTTATGCTTTTGATCTAATGCCTTTTAAAGATGGGGTTCCATTGTAGAGTATGAACTTGGTCACACCATCATTTATGAAAATATAAATGAGAACTTGATAAGTTTTATTAGTATTTTTTCAAGGCATCCTTCACAGAATATCTAAATGATTAGCTACATCTTGAAGATATATCACCCCGAGAAGCATAAATATTACCTTAAAATAAATTTAATCATTCAGATGATAAAAGTATTTAAGATTTATGAGCCTGCAATAAGAGATTTTCCTCTTACCTCATGGGTTTATGATAGGGTTTATTTTAATTTTGGGGTTTGGTATCCCTACAAGGGCAAACTCTCATAGCTAATTACACCCTAAGAGTTGTAAACCCTCAAGAAAACTCTTGAATAAAGTATTGGCATATATTGTTTAGGATTTTAAGATTGGATGTTTCAAAGATTAGTATTTTAATATTCAAAAGGTTGGGACCTATAGTCTAATAATGATGTTGAATGGAAAGGCTTAGAAAAAGGATAACCAACTCTGAAAAGAAGGTATTCCTTGGGAATTTGGAATTGAGAAAGTCATTGAAGGAGTTAAGTTTGGAAGAACTAGTCAGAGGTGAAAAAATAATTTGGAATGGAATGGTTTGTTGTTATATTTGAAGTTTTACTTAAAAGGTCTAATTTAAAAGTTTTGAGATAAAAAGTTTGATTTGAAAGATTTAATTTGAAAAGTTTGAGTTGAAAAGTTTGATTAGAAAGGCTTATTAAAAAGACTTTTGTTGAAAAGTTTGATTTGAAATGTTTTATTTGAATGATTAAACTAAAGGGAAAAGATTAGTTGGAAAGATTTTTATAAAGAAATTGAAAGCCTAATAATAAGGTATATCTAGATTTTATAAGGTAACTAAATTGGTCGACTAATCTAAAATTGGGCATGATTTTTCCGATCAAGATACTCATAATATTTCATTATTTTGGTTCATTGTTATCATTAGACTATTACCCAACTAGATAGTCAGAGGTCACTATTGCAATAATAATCGCATGTGCAGTCCTACTTAAATATTGATGGAAACTTTTTTTATATGTTTGTTATGATATTGACATGTCCACCACATATCTTGAAAGATTTATATCTAATTAATTGGATACATCATCTGAAGAATAATCTACAGGTCCAAAAGATAGAGATGTTACTTTTAAATGAATCTAATCATTTCAATAATACAAATCATTAAGATTAATTGGTTCGTGATACCAAGGATTTTTTTTATATCTTACGGGTGTAAGATAAGATTTAATTGTTTTGTGGTCGAGCATCCCTACAAAGGAAATCCATCATAGTTAATTATATCCCCATGAACTGACTCCTGAGAAAACTAATGATTTATGTGTTTGTATATATCATGCAGAATTTCAAGGTTAGTGTTTTTAAATAAAAAGATTGAAGATTTGAAGAAATTTTTAAATGAGAGAGCTTTGGAGTTTGAAAAAATTTCTTGGAAATCAAAGGTTTGGAATTACACTATAATAATGATTTGTCATAAAAGTGCCAAAAAAGGAATTAACAAACTCTAGGAAGAATGTATACCCTGAGATTGAGATTGAAAAATTATTCAAAGATTTAGGATTAATTTAATAGATAAGATTTGAAAGGATTGAGTTGATTTCAAAATATTTGATTTGAATTGAAAGGTTTGATTCAAGTTCAAGGGTTTGATTTGAGTTGAAGGGTTTTGATTTGAGTTTATTTAGTTTGAATTGATTTGGCTTGATGTTTGAAGGTCGATTTCAAGGTTGGTATAAAGTTTGAGTTGAAGGTTGATTTGAATGTTGAAAAGAGTCTTAGATGGAAGTGGAATGTCTAACCCTAAAGGAAGATCTAGACCTTATAAGGAGGTTAAATAGTTGGACTAACCTAAATTTGGGAATGATGTTCTCTGTCAAAATTCCCATGGATTTCCATCATCTCAAATTCATTAGTTTCCTTAGACTATTAACCAACTAGATAGAAAGCGCTCTCCACTATTACCATAGTAGATCTTTTTTGATATTAGGTGTTTTGAGGTGCCTTCATCAATAACAATATGTTATTTCATCCTAGAGAACCTACATAGTCCAAGATGGGTAGAAGCTTTGGATTTTAATTACTTTTAGTTGGATTGAATGAAATTTGATGTTTGAGATTTGAAGTTTAATTGAGTTCAATTTCGTTCATGTTTGATCTTAATATGAAAACAATAATAATCTAAGTTTTCCTTAAAGATTCAGAGATTTGGTGATTGTAAGACTCCCATTAGAGTCCTGAAAGCAAATTTTACTGAGTGGAATGCAAAATTTTTGGTGTCTTGAAAAAAAATCTTTAAAAGTTCACTTCACAAAAGGATCTAGTGTTAACTTTGTATAAAGAATGAGATGCGTTTTTATTTTAATAAACTTGAAGCCATACACAATTGCTTCTCAAATTTTGTTTTTTATTCAGTTTATACTTTATGCTTTTATCATTTGAAGACTTGAGAAGCTGTTTAAAACTTGTAAAAGTTTAGAATGTGGAAGATTATTAACATTTATTTAAATAAAAAAAACTAATATAAGTGGTGTTATCAAGTCACTATTCAAACCTTAAGGGAATAATGACATTTTAGATGACAAACACTAATCACAAGAGTTTAAAATAAAATATTTTTTCTTAGAACACCAACCCATATTGAAATTACTTTCAAATGAATTTAAGTTCCTTAAAATTTGATTTTCTAATATTATTTATATTTGAATACGATCAATCTCGATCCTGCATGGACAAATTCAAAATTATAGAAACTTCCATGAAATCACTTGTTGAAGGCACAATTTAGAGTTCACTTTTTTAGATTTTAGGGGTAAAACATCTTGAAAATAATTCTCAAATTAATGAAGATGGTTTATCATTTCATATACCAAATCATTGTTACATATTTCCATTTGATATGGACAAGCATCTCGAGTATTCCAAGTCGTGGCCCACTAATATTTTTAAATCAACTTTTTTAAGGCCCAAGTGGTACAAACCTATATTTACAAATCCTATTAAGTGTTCATACTATAGGATAAAGTGCTAAAATTGAGGAAAAAAATTTGACGTCATTTTACATGTTACTTACCATGGTAGGGGTAATGATAATTGTTCTTCAACTTATCTCCCTCATCTTTTTGCCTAAGCTTATCCTTAATCTTATTTCCATGGTAGGGGTAATGAGAATTGTTCTTCAACTTACCCCCCTCATCTTTTTCCTTTTATTCCTATTTAAACTTAAGCATCTATGTTCTTTTGTTTCACACATCCATTTTCCTTATATGCAATAAGTCTACCAACTTTATATAAGTAGTATATTTAATAACAAACAAACACCTCTTGAAATCTTCTCATATGCCAAAAAGCAAATGGTATGTCCTCTAGTATGCGTGCTAGCCTATATTAGGAGTAAATCTAGAGATCCTATCAATATGAGTCTCATATTAACAAATAAGCTCTAACCATTGCTTTGGTTTTCTTAAATCAATCATTAGTTTGGTAATGTATAATACTAATCCAAAAAATGTATCTCAAAATACATCCAAAGGATATTATTTTAGATTTAAAGGTATTGCAGAAATGACCGTACAACCAATCATCAACTCCTTCATATAATTGAAATGTAGAAATGTCAATGTCATAATTTTAATGGCACTTTCTTTCTTAAATTATCTTCTTAGTATCATGAAGCCATGCATTTGATGATGTGAATGAAATATGTGATAAATTACCTATAGTTTTATCCATTTTATTGCATGTTTTCTGATATTATGACACTTGAGAGATGTTGATTATCAATTTGTTCAGTTCACAGGATTTAAGACTTTTGGAAGTAGAGAGAAGGGCGTTTAAAGCAAAAGAAATATTTTTAGGCAAGCCCACTTGAGTGCTAGAGAGGACCACACCTGTGTTATTGCATTGAAAGGAGCGCGCCCACACTGACTTAGAGTGCACCTGTGTCGGCTCAGAGTGCACCCAGGTCTGATCCCATCTCTTCCAATGTACGTGATAGAGAGTTCAATGCTCTCGCATCCAAAATAAAACGCCTTGCACCAATTCTCAAGGACCCCTCATTATGCCCACACTTCCTATAACCCTAGGAATTGCACACTTGCACCCACCTAGCAGTGCGACCGTGCCCCGTTTGTATTGGTGCAGCGATCCCGCACCCAAACTAGGTACACCCGCACCTGATGTAGAATTCAATTTAAAAAGAGTTTTCTTACCTTTTTTATGCCACCTCTTTAAATATACCACTTTTTTCTGGAGGGAAATATTTTTGAAAGGCTAGAGGCTAGGGTTTGCTGCAAGGAAGAGGTCTTTGGAGTGCCATAGAAGCCTTTGTTCATCCTCTTTGATGGTGAAAGCTTCTAGGTGGTTTTTCTTTATTTACTTTGAAAGAATATTGTATGAGAGAAAGAGAGTTTAATTTTTGAAAAGGAAAGGAGAAACTTGTTTATACGTTGTTTCACTTTGTAATGCTTCTATTGATTTCAATGGATTTCCTTTTATGGTTTCTTTTCTCCTTGAGTAGCTAAATCTTTTGCATGCCTTTATGATGTAGGTTATAAAGTGAAACAACTCAATGAATTGCCTTTTATGGTTTATTTTCTCCAAGAGTGTTTTTTTTTTGTTTTTCTCACATGTTTTTCCCTTAAAATTTTTCATGATTTTCATGAATTCAAGTTGTTGGTTAACAATCTAGTCTTTGTTTACCCTTGATCTGGCTAATTGGGATATTAAAACTTATCATGAACTATGACTTCTACCGATTACATAGTGGAAGAATTAGATTAACCATACAAACCTAATAGAATTGACATATTCTAATTAGGGCTTTACAAATTAGATATGGGATCAGAAGAATCCTGAGAAATGTCATAGAGTTAAATAAAACTTAACTTTATGGGGTTCCAAGTCTTCTTCTAACCTAGACATAAGCTTAAATAAAAAACATTAACACTGGTTGACAACTATCACGTAAGGAAACACTTAGAAAATGAAATAATCACACTACACCAAAGTCACAAAGCCTTTGTTTCCACTTTTCAAAGATCTTGTTTTATTTTTTGATACAATTTACATTTTTAGGATTTGACTTTTATTAGTTATGATCGTGTTGAACTAGGTGTTTCAAGTTAGTAAACTAGAAATTTTCTTTAGAAATTATTGTTATTTCTTTCCTCATTATACTCTTAAACTGAACATTACTTGACACGTATACTTGTGTGCTTGACCAGTTATCACATAACAATTTTCTAGCCATCATATGATTCAATTGTGTCTACTGTGTCGTTGAAAGTATGGGGTAAATTTTTAGAAATTGATTCATTAATTGATCTATTGCACTCTTATAAGTGAGCATTACTTATTAGTTTGCTTGAGTTTTTATGTTCAAAATTGGTGGTACAAGTTGAGCTGCTCATGATGTTAGTTGTGTTGGTTGTTGCATAGCCTAAACTACTTGCAAAATTTGGGTTATAATTCTTACTTTTAATGCATGTGTGATATTCATTATCGCTAGGGTTGTAAATGAATAAATGCACTCAATGAACAACTTGAACTAAACTCGATTAAGGCTCAATAATGTTCATTCAAATTAGTAAATAAAAAAGCTTAAATAAATTTTAAAAGCTCGAAGCGTAAATGAACTAGACATGAACATACTCAAACTTGTTTGTTTATGTTCACGAACAAACTTGTTTGCTGTTCAACAAATAACCTGTTAAATACTCGATATAAAGCTCAATAATAACTCATATTATATAAATGATATATTATTCAAATAAAATTTAATTAGTTAGAATTTATTTAATTATAGATTTAATAGTAANTGGCCATTTTATTTAAACTCCCCCTCCATGGAAAAGAAGAGAGAGCTTGAAATTCTTTGGGGAGATTCTGTAAAACTTCTGCGAGAGCTTCCTGGAGACCTCTTGAGCTTAACTAAACCTTCCTTAGCCACTCAAATCCATTGCTTACAGTTGAGTTTTGGAGCTCAATTTCAAGGCCGAAATAGAACATCCTCCAAACCTCCACCAAATTCAAATTAATTGCACCCAAACCATCCCAACATCAAGAGAAGAAGATCCCCCATAAAAGCCCCATCATCCGACCACCCTAAGGTGGACTTCGACCAAACCCCCAAATCGGCCTTAATCGAATTTGGGTCTAGGCATTTCACCACGAATAGAGGCTCCATCCCTAGGCTTCTGGCACCCACATAAAGCTTCTATAAGCATCCAATCGAGGTTACCCCTCTTGGACCAAGGTATTCAAAGTTAACCCTAAACCGAGCTTCTTTTAATTATTCATGAATATACAATCAATTTAAGGGTTTATCAACCATATGGATATGTTCTACTAGTCAACACGAGCATTTTAAAAAAAAATTCACTCGATTTCGTTAAGAATCGAGTGAGATATTAGCATTTTAAAATGGACAATTTTCGGGTCCAGTTCATTTAGGACGATGACCCGTGACCGTCAAATCGAGTGTGTATTGATTGGGTGGCCCTGATCGCGTCGGACAAGCCGTGGTCCGAGATGGGCGAGAATGAGCTGGCTGGAGGCGCCAATCACATAGCGACACGTGGCCTATTCGACCCGTACGAGGTTGACATGGATAAGTAGGAAAATATAGGCATTTTCTTATTTATTTAATCCCTAAAATTTTAAAAGTACATAACTTTGTGTAGAAAAATCATAAAAATAAAATAAAAATACCCTCTTGCTCAGTGAACAGAGCAGAACAATATGGAATAAATGTCAAGTCCATTTAATGCATAAAATATTTTTAATTAATTAAATAATATTTGGAATCATTTGATTCTCCATGCATATTGACACATCGTCTTGGCTTGAAATTTTGGAATGTTGTAGCCTCTGTCAAGGGAAACATCCTCTGATTTTGCCAAAGTCAGAGGAGGTTCCTATACATAGATCCATATTTTTCAAGTTTTTGCACATTATTTCTTTAAAATAATCATGAAAATTATCATATTGATTATAAAATTCTAAGAAAATTTGAAAGGTCCACCATGACTAGAGAAGCTTTTGGAAATAATTTCATGGGTGAAGTCATTTAAAATGCCCTTAAATTNTAGTATGAGGAGAAAAAAAATTTGGAATGGAATGGTTTGTTGTTATATTTGAAGTTTTACTTAAAAGGTCTAATTTAAAAGTTTTGAGATAAAAATTTTGATTTGAAATATTTAATTTTAAAAGTTTGAGTTGAAAAGTTTGATTAGAAAGGTTTAGTTCAAAAAACTTTTGTTGAAAAGTTTGATTTGAAAGGTTTTATTTGAATGATTAAACTAAAGGGAAAAGATTAGTTGGAAAAAATTTTATAAAGAAGTTGAAAGCCTAATCCTAAGGTAAATATAGATTTATAAGGAAACTAAATTGGTCAACTAATCTAAAATTGGGCATGATATTTCCAATCAAGATACTCATAATATTTTATTATTTTGGTTCATTGTTATCTTTAGACTATTACCCAACTAGATAGTCAGAGGTCACTATTGCAATAGTAATGGCATGTGCAGTCCTACTTAAATATTGATGGAAACTTTTTTTATTTGTTTGTTATGATGTTGACATGTACACCACATATCTTGAAAGATTTATATCTAATTAATTGGATACATCATCTGAAGAATAATCTACTACTCTAAAAGATAGATATATTACTTTTAAATGAATCTAATCATTTCGATAATACAAATCATTAAGATTTATCGGTTCGTGATACCAAAGATTTTTTTCATATCTTACGGGTGTAATATAAGATTTAATTGTTTTGTGGTTGAGCATCCCTACAAAGGAAATCCATCATAGTTAATTATATCCCCATGAACTGACTCCTGAGAAAACTCATGATTTAAGTGTTTGTATATATCATGCAGAATTTCAAGGTTGATGTTTTTAAATAAAAAGATTGAAGATTTGAAGAAATTTTTAAATGAGAGAGCTTTGGAGTTTGAAAAAATTTCTTAGAAATCAAAGGTTGGGAACTACACTATAATGATGATTTGTCATAAAAGTGCCAAAAAAGGAATTAACAAACTCTAGGAAGAATGTATACCCTTAGATTGAGATTGAAAAATTATTGAAAGATTTAGGTTTAATTTAATAGATAAGATTTGAAAGGATTGAGTTGATTTCAAAATATTTGATTTGAATTGAAAGGTTTGATTCAAGTTCAAGGGTTTGATTTGAGTTGAAGGGTTTTGATTTGAGTTTATTTAGTTTGAATTGATTTGGCTTGAAGTTTGAAGGTCAATTTCAAGGTTGGTATAAAGTTTGAGTTGAAGGTTGATGTGAATGTTGAAAAGAGTCTTAGATGGAAGTGGAATGTCTAACCCTAAAGGAAGATCTAGACCTTATAAGGAGGTTAAATAGGTGGACTAACCTAAATTTGGGAATGATGTTCTCTGTCAAAATGCCCATGGATTTCCATCATCTCAAATTCATTAGTTTCCTTAGACTATTAACCAACTAGATAGAAAGCACTCTCCACTATTACCATAGTAGATCTTTTTTGATATTAGGTGGTTTGAGGTGCCTTCATCAATAACAATATGCTATTTCATCCTAGAGAACCTGCATAGTCCAAGATGGGTATAAGCTTTGGATTTTAATTATTTTTAGTTGGATTGAATGAAAGTTGATGTTTGAGATTTGAAGTTTAATTGAGTTCAATTTCGTTCATGTTTGATCTTAATATGAAAACAATAATAATCTAAGTTTTCCTTAAAGATTCAGAGATTTGGTGATTGTAAGACTCCCATTAGAGTCCTGAAAGCAAATTTTGCTGAGTGGAATGCAATCTTTTTGGTGTCTTGAAAAAAAATCTTTAAAATTTCACTTCACAAATGGATCCAGTGTTAATTTTGTATAAAGAATGAGATGCGTTTTTTATTTTAATAAATTTGAAGCCATACACTATNTTCTTGAAAAAAAATCTTTAAAAGTTCGCTTCACAAACGGATCCAGTGTTAATTTTGTATAAAGAATGAGATGCGTTTTTTATTTTAATAAATTTGAAGCCATACACTATTGCTTCTTCAATTTTGTTTTTTATTAAGCTTATACTTTATGTTTTTATCATTTGAAGACTTAAGAAGCTGTTTAAAACTTGTAAAAGTTTAGAATGTGGAAGATTATTAACATTTATTTAAATAAAAATAACTAATATAAGTGGTGTTATCAAGTCACTATTCAAACCTTAAAGGAATAATGACATTTTAGATGACACACACTAATCACAAGAGTTTAAAATAAAATATTTTTTCTTAGAACACCAACCCATATTGAAATTACTTTTAAATGAATTTAAGTTCCTTACAATTTGATTTTCTAATATTGTTTATTTCTGAATACCATCAATCTCGATCCTGCTTGGACAAATTAAAAATTATAGAAACTTCCATTAAATCACTTGTTGAAGGCACACTTTATAGAGTTCACTTTTTTAGATTTTAGTGGTAAAACATCTTGAAAATAATTCTCAAATTAATGAAGATGGTTTATCATTTCATATACCAAATCATTGTTACATATTTCCATTTGATATGGACAAGCATCTCGAGTATTCCAAGTCGTGGCCCACTAATATTTTTAAATCAACTTTTTTAAGGCCCAAGTGGTACAAACCTATAGTTACAAATCCTATTAAGTGTTCATACTATAGGATAAAGTGCTAAAATTGAAAAAAAAAAAATGACGTTTTTTTACAAGTTACTTACCATGGTAGGGGTAATGAGAATTGTTCTTCAAATTATCTCCCTCATCTTTTTGCCTAAGCTTATCCTTAATCTTATTTCCATGGTAGGGGTAATTGTTCTTCAACTTATCCCCTTCATCTTTTTCCTTTTATTCCTATTTAAACTTAAGCATCTATGTTCCTTTGTTTCACACATCCATTTTCCTTATATGCAATAAGTCTACCAACTCCATATAAGTAGTATATTTAATAACAAACAAACACCTCTTGAAATCTTCTCATATGCCAAAGAGCAAATGATATGTGCTCCAGTATGCGTGCTAGCCTATATTAAGAATAAATCTAGAGATCCTATCAATATGAGTCTCATACTAACAAATAAGCTCTAACCATTGCTCTGGTTTTCTTAAATCAATCATTAGTTTGGTAATGTATACCACAAGGAAATACTAATAAAAAATATGTATCTCAAAATACATTCCAAGGATATTATGCTAGATTTAAAGGTATTGCAAGAATGACCATTCGACCAATCATCAACTCCTTCATATAATTGAAATGTAGAAATGTTAATGTCATAATTTTTATGGCACTTTCTTTCTTAAATTATCTTCTTAGCATCATGAAGCCATGCATTTGATGATGTGAATGAAATTAGTGATAAATTACCCATAGTTTTATCCATTTTATTNGACCAATCATCAACTCCTTCATATAATTGAAATGTAGAAATGTTAATGTCACAATTTTTATGGCACTTTCTTTCTTAAATTATCTTCTTAGTATCATGAAGCCATGCATTTGATGATGTGAATGAAATTAGTGATAAATTACCCATAGTTTTATCCATTTTATTGCATGTTTTTTGATATTATGACACTTAAGAAAGGTATTATTATCAATTTGTTCAGTTCACAGGATTTAAGACTTTGGAAGTAGAGAGAAGGGCATTTAAAGCAAAAAAAATATTTTTAGGCAAGCCCACTTGAGTGCCAGAGAGGACCACACATGTGCTATTGCATTGAAAGGAGTGCACCCACACTGACTTAGAGTGCACCCGTGTCGGCTCAGAGTGCACCTAGGTATGATCCCATCTCTTCCAATGTACGTGATAGAGAGTTCAATGCNGAAATATTTTTAGGCAAGCCCACTTGAGTGCCAGAGAGGACCACACCTGTGTTATTGCATTGAAAGGAGTGCACCCACACTGACTTAGAGTGAACCCGTGTCGGCTCAGAGTGCACCTAGGTATGATCCCATCTCTTCCAATGTACGTGATAGAGAGTTCAATGCTCTCGCATCCAAAATACAACACACTTGCACCAATTCCCAAGGACCCCTCATTGTGCCCACACTGCTTATAACCCTAGGAATGGCACACTTGTGCCCACCTAGCAGTGCAACCGTGCCTCGTTCGTATTGGTGCAGCGATCCCGCACCCAAACTAGCCACACCCGCACCTGATGTAGAATTCAATTTAAAAAGAGTTTTCTTACCTTTTTGATGCCACCTCTTTAAATATACCACTTTGTCTGGAGGGAAATATTTTTGAAAGGCTAGAGGCTAGGGTTTGCTGCAAGGAAGAGGTCTTTGGAGTGTCATANTTTTAAATATACCACTTTGTCTGGAGGGACATATTTTTGAAAGGCTAGAGGCTAGGGTTTGCTGCAAGGAAGAGGTCTTTGGAGTGCCATAGAAGCCCTTGTNTCATAGAAGCCCTTGTTCATCCTTTTTGAGGGTGAAAGCTTCTAGGTGGTTTTTCTTTATTTAATTTGAGAGAATCTTGTATGAGAGAAAGAGAGTTTAATTTTTGAAAAGAGAGGAGAAACTTGTTTATAAGTTGTTTCACTTTGTAATGCTTCTATTGNCTTGTTCATCCTTTTTTAGGGTGAAAGCTTCTAGGTGGTTTTTCTTTATTTAATTTGAGAGAATCTTGTATGAGAGAAGAGAGTTTAATTTTTGAAAAGAGAGGAGAAACTTGTTTATAAGTTGTTTCACTTTGTAATGCTTCTATTGATTTCAATGGATTTCCTTTTATGGTTTCTTTTCTCCATGAGTAGCTAAATCTTTTGCATGCCTTTATGATGTAGGTTATAAAGTGAAACAACTCAATGGATTGCCTTTTATGGTTTCTTTTCTCCAAGAGTGTTTTTTTTTGTGTTTTTCTCACATGTTTTTCCCTTAAAATTGATCATGATTTTCATGAATTCAAGTTGTTGGTTAAAAGTATAGTCTTTGTTTACCCTTGATCTAGCTAATTGGAACGTTAAAACTTATCATGAACTATGACTTCTACCGATTGCATAGTGGAAGAATTAGATTAACCATACAAACCTAATAAAATTGACATATTCTAATTAGGGCTTTACAAATTAGATAAGGGATCAAACGAATCCTGAGAAATGTCATAGAGTTAAATAAAACTTAACTTTATGGGGTTATAAGTCTTCTTCTAACCTAGACATAAGCTTAAATCGAAAACATTAACACTGGTTGACAACTATCACGTAAGGAAACACTTAGAAAATGACAAAATCACACTACACCCAAGTCATAAAAGCTATAAGCCTCATCTATCTTGAAGAACACTAAGAGTTTTGTTTCCACTTTTCAAAGATCTTGTTTTATTTTATGGTATAATTTACATTTTTAGGATTTGACTTTTATTAGTTATGATCATGTTGAACTAGGTGTTTCAAGTTGGTAAACTAGAAATTTTTCTTTAGAAATTATTGGTATTTCTTTCCTCATTGGACTCTTAAACTGCATATTACTTAACACATATACTTGTGTGCTTGGCCACTTATCACATAACAATTTTCTAGCCATCATATGATTCAATTATGTATACTGTGTCGTTGAAAGTATGGGGTAAATTTTTAGAAATTGATTCATTAATTGATCCATTGCACTCTTATAAGTGAGCACTACTTATTAGTTTGCTTGAGTTTTTATGTTCAAAATTGGTGGTACAAGTTGAGTTGCTTATGATGTTAGTTGTGTTGGTTGTTGCATAGCCTAAACTACTTGCAAATTTTGGGCTATAATTCTTACTTTTAATGCATGCGTGATATTCTTTAACGCTAGGGTTGTAAATGAACAACTTGAATTCAACTCGATTAAGGCTCAATAATGTTCGTACAAATTAGTAAATAAACAAGCTTAAATAAATTTTAAAAGCTNCTGCTTATGATGTTAGTTGTGTTGGTTGTTGCATAGCTTAAACTACTTGCAAAATTTGGGCTATAATTCTTACTTTTAATGCATGCGTGATATTCTTTATCGCTAGGGTTGTAAATGAACAACTTGAACTCAACTCGATTAAGGCTCAATAATGTTCGTACAAATTAGTAAATAAACAAGCTTAAATAAATTTTAAAAGCTCGAAGCATAAATGAACTAGACATGAACATGGTCAAACTTGTTTGTTTATGTTCACGAACAAACTTATTTACTGTTCAACAAATAACTTGTTAAATACTCGATATAAAACTCAATAATAACTCTTTTATATAAATGATATATTATTCAAATAAAATTTAATTAGTTAGAATTTATTTAATTATAGATTTAATAGTAANGTTTACTGTTCAACAAATAACTTGTTAAATACTCGATATAAAACTCAACAATAACTCTTTTATATAAATGATATATTATTCAAATAAAATTTAATTAGTTAAAATTTATTTAATTATAGATTTAATAGTAAAATATTATTATATCAATAATATATTTAGTTTAATTATTAGCTATCTATTTATTTTATTAAGAAATGAATGATAAGTTAGAATGAGATATTTACTGTTAAAGAGAGAATGTCATAAAATATTTTTTTGTAGAGTATTATAACCTTGAATGTAATAATGAATTCATTTTTTATGATCATTANGTGTCATAAAATATTTTTTTGTAGAGTATTATAACCTTGAATGTAATAATGAGTTCATTTTTTATGATCATTACACAAAAATTACCAACATTAATGTGGATTGCCTTATTGCTATTGTTATCTTATTAAAATGGTCAAGTAAATGATCATCCCTAACTTTTAGGATCAATTTAGTTCTTCCACTTACAAAATTTAAACTAGTGTAGNATCATCCCTAACTTTTAGGATCAATTTAGTTCTTCCACTTACAAAATTTAAACTAGTGTAGCCCTATCAAAAATAATTATGTAGCTAATTAGAAATTTTAAAGATTTTAACATTTATAATAGACAATTTAGTAGCTACTATTAGAATTGTAAAAGTATTCATTAAATTTTTTATATGAAAATTTAGATTCTTGTTTAAATTTTTAAGTCGTTTATAAGTCCGTTTAAAAAATTGTTTGCTTATCATAAATAAATCAAGTACAAATCAAGTTTAAGTATTGAAAAAGTTAAACAAATCAAGCTAGAGCAATGTATGAATGTTTGACACAAGCTCAAGTAAAACATGAACAACTTATAATTATACCAAGACAAGTTTGAATAATGATTTACTCAGCTTGGCTCGGCACGTTTTGAGCCCTATCTATCACCAACTCCNAAAAATTTAGATTCTTGTTTAAATTTTTAAGTCGTTTATAAATCTGTTTAAATAATTGTTTGC
Source organism: Phalaenopsis hybrid cultivar (assembly GCA_002079205.1). Classification (NCBI taxonomy): domain Eukaryota; kingdom Viridiplantae; phylum Streptophyta; class Magnoliopsida; order Asparagales; family Orchidaceae; genus Phalaenopsis; species Phalaenopsis hybrid cultivar. Next base: position 20,068 of record JXCR01079275.1, read on the forward strand.
TTATCATAAATAAATCAAGTACAAATCAAGTTTAAGTATTGAAAAAGTTAAACAAATCAAGCTTGAACAATCTATGAATGTTTGACACAAGCTCAAGTAAAACATGAACAACTTATAATTATCCCAAGACAAGTTTGAATAATGATTTACTCAGCTTGGCTCGGCACGTTTTGAGCCCTATCTATCACCAACTCCAAAAAAGTTATCATATTAAGAGTTGGTGCACTGGTAGTCTTGACAATTTGAACAGGATCAAAATGACATTATCTAATGGAGTTAGGACTCTTAGAGATAGGTACAACTTTTACAGTAGCTCTCATTCTTTCAGTTGTGCAAGTGGTTGTAGAATATCTTCTCTTAAGAGTCATTCTAAATAATTACAATTTACACAAAATTAAAATGAACTAAATTCTTAGCTTAATCTTATTACAATAACATATCACTTACACAATCCTAAGAAGATAAGAGATACTGAATACAATGTATAGGCTTAGATACCACTCTCAAACATGCGTCGACATGATGATGCACCTAAAAAATGTAGGGTATAATGAATAAGTATATAATATGTTTTGTACTAAAAAATAAATTGATATATTACAATATGAATAAGAAAATAATTTAGAATGTTAAATTTTATTTCATAAATAAAAATCAATCATTGGTATAACAAAAAGAGAAGTGAAAACTAACTAAAAGGGACTAGTGTGCCAAGATCAGTTATCAAACTACCAAATTTGCAAATAAAATACAATGACTAATATATAAATTGAAAATACCAAAAGTAGCCNTTCATCTCTAACTTTTAGGATCAATCAAGTTCTTTCACTTACAAAATTTAAACTAGTGTAGTCCTATAAAAAAGAATTATGTAGCTAATTAGAAATTTCAAAGATTTTAACATTTATAATAGACAATTTATTAGCTACTATTAGAATTGTAAAATTATTCATTGAATTTTTTATATGAAAATTTAGATTCTTGTTTAAATTTTTAAGTCGTTTGTTAGTCTGTTTAAATAATTGTTTGCTTATCATAAATAAATCAAGTACAAATCAAGTTTAATTATTGAAAAAGTTAAACAAATCAAGCTTGAACAATGTATGAATGTTTGACACAAACTCAAGTAAAACATGAACAACTTATAATTATACCAAGACTAGTTTGAATAATGATTTACTCAGCTTGGCTCTGCATGTTTTGAGCCCTATTTATCACCAACTCCAACAAAGTTATCATATTAAGAGTTGGTGCACTGGTAGTCTTGACAATTTGAACAGGATCAAAATGACATTATCTAATGGAGTTAGGACTCTTAGAGATAGGCACAACTTTTACAGTAGCTCTCTTGCCTTCGATTGTGCAAGTGGTTGTAGAATATCTTCTCTTAAGAGTCATTCTAAATAATTACAATTTACACAAAATTAAAATGAACTAAATTCTTAGCTTAATCTTATTACAATAACATATCACTTACACAATCCTAAGAAGATAAGCGATACTGAATACAATATATAGGCTTAGATACCACTCTCAAACATGCGTCGACATGATGATACACCTAAGAAATGTAGGGTATAATGAATAAGTATATAATATGTTTTGTACTAAAAAATAAATTGATATATTACAATATGAATAAGAAAATAATTTATAAAGTTAAATTTTATTTCATAAATAAAAATCAATCATTGGTATAACTAAAAGAGAAGTGAAAACTAACTAAAAGGAACTAGTGTGCCAAGATGAGTTATCAAACTACCAAATTTGCAAATAAAATACAATGACTAATATATAAATTGAAAATACCAAAAGTAGCCTAAGATGAAATAATCTGCTCCAGTGGTTATGATCCTCTAATCATGCTAGTGCAACTAGCAATAAAAATATCAATGTATAAGTTTGATAAAATACACTTAACAAATAATCACTAATAATTGAAGCATCTAGTATGAATAAGAAAAGTGGAAGACATACTACACATATTATCGGAATAATCAATGCCTTCAACTATAGTGATATTGCATAGTGAAGGCAAGTCAGAAGCCTAAATAGTCCATATTTTTATTATAGTTATGATCATGAATATAATTGACTTGAAACCACAATTTTTTATGCAAATATTTATATGTCATAATATCAGATTTATATGTACATATCTACTCATAAGTCATTTGTTTCTATTTGATAATAACTAAATATGCAATTGTGTGTGTGTGAGCGCATGTGTGTGTGTGTGTGTGTGTGTGTGCATGCATGCATGCGTGTGTGCATGTGTGTTGTCAATTTCCTATGACAAAACCTGCAACAAAAAGGTTGTCACCAAATCCATAAAAAATTAATCTTTTTTCTTAGGATCCCTCAATCCGGCTAGCCATAAACAAAAGCGTAACACCACTAAAAATATTATTATACTATTATGCATGTTTCCCATATCACAAGTTATTATTAGGGATATTATTAACATGTTCAACAGTAACCATATACAAAAATAAATTGTATGAACTAAATCTAAACCAGAAGTCTGCACATGTAAAATAGATAAAAATCATATTGGTAAACTGAAATCTATGCAACAATAAATCAATGCAAAACAATTCATAATATTTATTATGAGCAACAAATACACCTACAAACAAGTAAGTAACATAATTCTAAGCGTATGATTGACAAACCTATAAAAAACTAAAAATCTATTACAAGTAACAATGATAACACCCCTAATAATAAAATGTACGTTTATCACTTAATAAGTAATAATCACTTATCTTGAGACGAGTAATACAAAGATCCAAATATAGTAGAGGTTCAACTAATATTAGCTTGTAAGTCATACACAGATTAAGCTCTTGAATGTTAACAATTACACAAATAAAGACATTAAGTTTATTGTTTGATAAATTAAGCATAACTTAACAAACTTATATTCTTCCATAATATACCATGATTAGTTATCACACCCAAAAATAATCAACTCTAAGTTGGCCCTCAACAAAACCCATAAGTATCGTTATCATTACAATTTTTTGCAAGAAAGCATGCTCAATTAAAACTTAATCCAACCTCAACTATCATAAAAGTTAGATAAAAATAGAAATAAGCTTATAAGATCCTATAGAAAAACAATAATAAAGCTGCATTAAAGAATGAACAATGGAAGGAAGGGGGAGAGGGGGGACTTATGTTGTGTTTGGTCAGTCATGGAGGAAGGAGGGTATTGTTCAGGGTTTAGCCTTTTGATGCATTATATGATAACTATTTCTTTCATTTGCCTCATGAGTGGAGGTAATGAGATATATTAAAGGCTTCTAATGTCTGTTGGAACATGTTGAAGCTGTGCAGACTAGTGGGGGCGAAAGAAGCCCATTCTATGTATGCATGAAAAGGTATATGTCATTTGTTGAAAGTTGAAATGGTTGATTTTGTGTGTGATGTTAAGGGTTTTTATGTTATTAGTATAAAAAGTGAGCTTTAGGTGTTAAGTATGGAAATATATAGGAATTGGGTGGTTAAGTGGCTCTTCAAACATATTTAAAGTTATATAGTTCATATTTATTTATTTATGGGACATTTAAATACATATAATTATGATATTTTTGATGCGATGTGAAAAATTCGTCTGTTATTAATATAGAAAGTGAAGATTATGTGTTCAATATGTAAATAGACGGGAACTGGGTGGTATGTTTGTAAATGGCTGTTTAAAATATTTGAATTTATATAGTTTCTATATATATATTTATTATTTATGGGTCATTTACATGCATAACTATCAATTCTTTTGTATTTACATATCTAGCACCTAAAATTTATTTTTTACATTTACACCACCTAAATCTTTCATATCACATTAAAAAATGACGTGATTCCTAAATATAGAAATTAAAGTAGAAATAAGCTTCGTTGAGTTGTCTGCGTGATAACTTTGTTATTTTACATGCAGACCACCTGATTGCTACATATTTATATATCTAACACATAAACCTTACCCTCTATATTTATTTCACCTAAATCTCTCATATCACATCAAAATTACCACCACTTTTAACTTTGAATAAGTGAAATACAATTTCTCATGCATAATTAAGGTCACAAGCATGTAAAAATAGAAGTTTATGTGTTAGATATGTGACTACATAAGAATTGAGTGTCATGTTGCTTTATGTGTGAGAATTATACAAACCAATTCCATGAAGCTCAACCTTTAATCGACAAGCTAATTCATTTACAAATACCAAATTTTATTAAAGAGCCAAAACAAATGAATAATACATGGGCATTATCATTAGACATGAAAAGACTCTACGAAGCACATAACAAAGCTAATACACAATACCAAAAGAAATATTAGGGTCTGTTTGGGACAGCAACAATTTATTAAAAAATAGTTGTCAAGCTGCTGAATAATAATCTGATGCTCAAAAAGCTGTTGTGGCTACTAGAATTTTTTTAAAAAAAGTCTGACCACTGCTATTAAGCTTTCATCGCGTCTAGCCAGGAGTGGTGAGAAAAAACAAATTTCAGCTACAGTTTTTTGAAAAAAAGATGTCAAAATGAAGTTTATCCAAAAAAACAAAACTGCAATGCGATGTCGCACCGCCATCGCACAGCCGCTCAAACGGACCCTAAATAACAAAACAAATAAAAGATAACATTATTGATGACATTGCAAGAATCAAAGCACAAATGCTACAACCAAGCTAGACAAAGCATATAAATGATGATGACAAGTAAGTACGTATTTCATCCATGCATGTAATCTCGGTATATCCCAAGTCATTAAAATGACTATACTGTTATGCATCTCTGACAATGCCTCTTAAATAACTACAATAACTTCTGTTGATATATTTTCTAAACTTCCTATCTTTGCTAAGTAGTCAGTCATCGTGTAAGGGGAATGCCAATACAATGCATCTTTCACTCTTGTAGCATTTATATCCAGTTTCTCTATCATTTTCTTCATGAGACCTTTATCAGAAAGTTTTTTGCTTTTTCATGACATGCTCTCAACATTCTCTTTAGACATTTATCTCTAGTCTTTGTTTGCAAGTTTGGTTCAATTTCAAGTTCCACACTCATATACGCACAATTAAATGTCTCATTTGCAGGCATGTAACTTGCATAATATAGACCGTTCGACATCAAGAAGTCATCAACAAATTCCACTAGTTTTCTTGATTTGCACAATATTTAACAAATGGTTTTCGTGGACCTCACGTAGTGGGATTAAGGCTTTGTTGTTGTTGTTGTTGTTGTTGTTGTTGGTTTTCATGGACCTTGGTTCTACCGAAGATTACAATATTTTCTGCACAGATCCTCTCAAATATGTCATGCTGATGGACAGGGCTCTCCTACAATGAAAGGTATAATAATTTTTATTAAAGATAAAAATAATTTATACGCATTAAATGTATATATAGTACACAAACGAACAATCTTCTCCCATATTTCATCAGTCACGACTCGGAAATGTAGGTCTTCATCCCAACCCCAACCGTTGTAATTTGATAGTTGATAATATACCCAAACATCAGCTTTCATGTTCTTGTAACGCGTCAAGATCATTGCTTCTATTAAGTTGCACCAAGACGATCATTCATTGTATGAGCTATACCAACACATTGATCCTTCTCCAATACATCCTTTAATATGTTTTTCGAGAGAATGTTCTAGCAACAATCCAACAAGTATTGCATTTTGCTCCTCCGTCCATTTAGGAATTCTGGTCGTACTCTTTGACAATCCAATATAAATTGTAATGTTTTCATCGGGAGAGTTTTTTACTGGAATTACTCCATTGAATTGGTTTTCCTCTAAAAATCCCATCATTTTTACTGTGAAATCATAAATATCAAAATTATACTTAACAAAATTATTTGAATTGTGTCAACCATGACTATTGGTAAAGAAAGAATACCAATTCTTTTTCATTTTTTCCACATGATGACAAAGAGTATACTCCATTTGAAAGACAATGAGTTGTTTTTACTCTGGAAATAGTAATGTTGTTTCCAAGTATAGAGATAGTTTTCATTGTCGACATTTTCAGAGCTGGTCATTTTTAATTATTCCTATTTTTTAAAAGCTACATTATTGCATCAAATATTGTAGAAATATAAATGATAGAAGTAAAAAAAAATATTTTAAAGGCTGACCAAGGAAGCAATAAATATTGTAATCCTACTCAAAATTTGTCTTAACCAACTATTTGTATATTGAAAAATTTTCTTGATAAACTTATTAAGTATATCATGTTCCTAGAAATGCTTTAGAACATTTCTAAAGAAAATAACTCCTAATAAATACATAAGAATTGTGTGGTATGTATGTAAATTACCCTAAATTTAATGTAGGCACTAACTAGTTTAGTTAGTAGAAATCATGTGAGTTAATGTTAAGGTCATATGATTGTTTCCTCCCCGCACCAAAGTAATTTAGTTTATAATTGATGTTTGAATCAATAATCTTCAAGTATTGTCATATGGGTCAAGATATCTTATTTCTAAGTAAAACAACTTAAATTATATTTTAGTGCTTGCTTACAAGTCAATTGAACCATTATGTATATATTTTGGAAAAATATGTAATATTTGAGTATCCGAATAAGATTTCTATAAATTTTAAATATGTCTTATCAAATAGATCCTTACTCCTATTTTTTAGTATACGACACCTTCAAGAAACTTTTATCTGTCATAAAAATAGAGGACATTACATAATATTTATGGTATTCGAGAAGTGTAGCATGATTACTTTTCAAATGAACGAAATCACAATGCTAGCAATCGACTCACTGCATAACATTTATGAAAAAAACAATCGTGCAGAATAATAAAATACTACATAAACAAAATTCCAAGTTTTAGTACAAAAACTTGTTGTGTAGCTTGAAAACTATGAAATTAAATGTTGCTGCAGAAAAAACTAGGAATACAAAGAAACAGTTTTTCACAGAATGACATTCACAAGCAAGACTTGGCACATCCATTTGCCCACAACTATATCAAACAAAGATGCATCATTAAAAATAACTTAAAGGAAATAATGTCAAGGGAATAACATGGTTAATGATGCTATAACTGATACATAGAATCATAATTGAGAATATCATGAATAGAACAAAAACAGTAAAATAATCATTCAAAAAAAATACAACAGCAGCTTGGTATGTGATCTTGGACCAACACCAGCTGCAGACAAGGGCGATCACTATAAGTTACTTATACATGCAAAACAACACATTTGCCAATGAAGAACAAGCTTCAAAAAGACTCGCAACATTAAGAAAAGAATCAAATTGAAATAAAAATTCAGATCGTTTGCTTGTAGTTGCAACAATGAACACATGTAGAGGACATCGAACTTAACAGTAGTGGAGGATGGAAATCGCTGGCCGAAGATGACAGGAGTGGAGGACGGAGGCTGTCGAGTAACATTTGTGAAGAAAAATTAGAGGTTTGGTGAATGAGACACGAAGTGCAACAAGAATGTCACATGCCTTTCTTTTACTTCCGTAAATCCTCTTAAGTCTGTCCAATTGTGAGATTACTGAATCCAAAATTTAGTGCAAATTGACCTTATTCTAGGATTTATCCAATCCCAAAATTTACCGGACTCCGCTCTAATGGCTCCTTTTAATGAAAAAATATTACATCAGCACTACGCATGTAGAAGTAACGTGCGTAGCCAATGAAATCACGCCACAATATCCCGCGCGACAGGAAAAAAAACGGCGCAGTAACACGAGAAATATTCTCCCTTGTGTTATTCATGTGTTATTGTGTGTTATTCATGTGTTATTGCGTGTTATTCATGTGTTATTGTGTTATTATAACACCAAGAATATTCTCAAAATACAATAACACATGAATAACACATAATAACACCTGAATAACACGGGGAATATTCCCGACCTAGAAAAAAGCGGTGCAGTAACACTGGGGAATATTCTCCCTCGTGTTATTCATGTGTTATTATGTGTTATTCATGTATTATTTATGTGTTATTGTGTTATTATAATACCAGGAATATTCCAGGACACAATAACACATAAATAACACAATAACACATGAATAACACGGGGGGGGGGCATATTCCCCGTGTTCCTGCACTGTTTTTTTTTCTCTATTACGCGAGGTGTCGTGGCATGATTTTATTGACTACACATGTTACTCTACGTGCGTAGTACTGATGTAATATTTTTTCCCTTTTAATTGACATATTTTTTTATTAAATATTAGTAATTGTATAATAATATCATAAGATTACAAACTCTTCCTATATAATAAATTATAAATACCGTTCATAGCCTTGCTTACTGCAACATACTTGAAATCGAAAGCCCTCGTTTTCCCTTCTGGTTCAGTTCCTACCCGTGTCCGTCAAAGAAGAGAGAAAGAAGAGGGTAAGTTGCGACGGGAGCTCGCTGGCCAAGCCATTGACGGATTGCAGCGTGTGAATAGAAGAGGAGTTCTGGCTATGTAAAATTGTAGAATCTAAAATGATTTTTCTACCGTTTGGCAGGATGCAAAACGTACCACCGAGCAGTTTTTGTATTTAAAAGGAAATGAAGGACCCATTCGAGGCCGCTTACGAGGAGCAGGATTCACCGCCGGCATCTCCTCTGNGCGACGGGAGCTCGTTGAAGGATTGCAGCGTGTGAATAGAAGAGGAGTTCTGGCTATATAAAATTGTAGAATCTAAAATGATTTTTCTACCGTTTGGCAGGATGCAAAACGTCCCACCGAGCAGTTTTTGGATTTAAAAGGAAATGAAGGACCCATTCGAGGCCGCTTACGAGGAGCAGGATTCACCGCCGGCATCTCCTCTGCCTCTGCCGGAGGAGGAAGCTCCTGTGGTGGAAGGTGAAGATGAGGAGGGTGCCCCCGGTTCACAGCAGTTGGCCGCTGATCCCTCAACTGCGGCCAACGTTTCTAACGCGATAGGGGGGAAAGGAAAGGAGGATGAAGAAGAGGAGGAGGAGGAAAACATGGACGTTGAGCTGAGAAAATTTCCCTCCACGGGTGATCCCGACAAGATGGCAAAAATGCAGTAAGCTATACACTTTTCTTTATACCTACTTATTTCAGTTTATTTGCTTTTTGTAAATTCTCTGAAGGAATTGCATGCTATGCCACAAACATGAATTTTCTTGCAATCTTNAAAGGGAAAGGACGATGAAGAAGAGGAGGAGGAGGAAAACATGGACGTTGAGCTGAGAAAATTTCCCTCCACGGGTGANGAAGGGAAAGGACGATGAAGAAGAGGAGGAGGAGGAAAACATGGACGTTGAGCTGAGAAAATTTCCCTCCACGGGTGATCCCGACAAGATCGCAAAAATGCAGTAAGCTATACACTTTTCTTTATACCTACTTATTTCAGTTTATTTGCTTTTTGTAAATTCTCTGAAGGAATTGCATGCTATGCCACAAACATGAATTTTCTTGCAATCTTATTCTAATTCCAAAAGCATAAACTTTTAAACATGAAGGCTTGTATGCGGAAAGCAANATTTTATTTGCTTTTTGTAAATTCTCTGAAGGAATTGCATGCTATGCCACAAACATGAATTTTCTTGCAATCTTATTCTAATTCCAAAAGCATAAACTTTTAAACATGAAGGCTTGTATGCGAAAAGCAATTTTAGGTTGAACTGGTAGGATCGAAAATATACTAGGAATCTGATGCGCACCTGTTGAACAAGTGCCAAGGAGAGCAATTTTGGTTTCTTGGGAACTACATTAAATGGGAAATTGAGGAGGGAGAAGAAGAATCTCGTGGCAAAGGAGCTTAGTTCATTTTATTTGATTGCATACTACTCCCTACAGGAATCATTAATACTCTATTAGGCATCAACATTACTTTAGCTACCGATTGCAATTGTTGGAGCTGGATTTAAATACTAAAAACCGTCTATTATAGTTCCTATCATTGCTGACTCCTTTTAAACCCACCTTGCCCTCAATGGTGCATCACATACAATGGCATTCAGGCATGGTCCATGCAAAATTTTTCAGATCATGAAAGGTAGATAAAAATAAAGACAAAATTATAAGAGTTGGGCGACCATCTAACCATACTTCCTCTCAAGGTGGAGATGGAGTTAACAACCAATCCTCTTACTTTCTTGCCAATACATATGGTGGCACCCCTTCTTACAGGCGGTATGACTGTTCTACCAAAATTCTTTTCAAAAATTGTTGATGGCATGGATGGGGCAAATGAGGAATCATATTGTCCAAATAATATCTGTGTTGTTTTGTAATGAACCCAAAGTAGTGGACATAATTCATACCATGGGCGTAATTCCTTTGTAAGGCCTTCAACACCTCGATCTATATTTCTCCATTTCAAGTACTTTATAGCTGACTCCAGTCACCAATTCAACCATATATTGATAACACATCTATGCTGGACTCATTGGATAACTTTTATAACAACAAGCGAATGATCTTGGTTACATCAAGTAAAATTTGTAACAATGAGGTGATGATCTTTGTTACATCAAGGAAATTTAAAGTCCACATGATATTACATGAAATTATAAGCAAATAAGAAGTGTAGAGACTTGGAGTTTGAGGTTGGTGAGTTAGTACTAGTTAAACTGCAATTTTATTGACAAAGTTTAGCAAGGAATAAACACTTCCAAACTCACTTATTGCTCTTATGACCCCTTCCTATTTGTGGAATGAATTGGCATTGTTGCCTATAAATCAGAGCTATTGATGTGGTTCCGCAACCACACTTTCTTCCAGATTTTGTTGCTGAAGCACTTTTCATGAAAACATTTATAACCTACACGCAACACCATTGCCTCTAGAAACTTGAGACGTCCCCTTAGTTCATTTCATTTGATTGCATAATACTCCCCAACAGGAAGTATATATAGAGCTTCAAGACATTCTAGGACTCATAATAACCAATTAGACACTATCATCACTTTGTTTCCTTATGTTATTTAGTTGAGCTAGCTAAAAACTAACCTATAAAAGGTCCCTATTTGAATTTCAAAATAATAGTGGTACCATGTTAAAGTTATTATCACACCATGCGAATTTGCATATGAGTTGGGGCTATCTACCTCTTGAAGGAGCTTTCATTGTCTTTTTTTTTGTTTTTTTTTTCAGCTTGAAGAATGGTGTGATGGAGTTATCATGCTTGTTTGAATTATCTATCCATTTGATATTTCACATAACGACTGCTTATTGCTCTAGTAGTCATGGGCTTCACTTGTTTTCGATAGGAAACATGTTTAAAGCCATGGGCTAGTTTTCTTTTGTTTTTCATTCCATTACAAAAAGGTTCATATAGAGGAATTAAGTTTATCCATAATACAACATTGATATGGGAGCATCTCGTCTCTCTCATTCTGCAAGATTTCGCAAATTCCTCTTGATCCACAAAAGTTTCGCAAATCTGCCTCCTTGATGTCAAACATCCACACAATACACGGCTCATGCAACTTTTGTTCTTGCTACTCGTGGATTCAATAATAGCATGAATCCATGCTGGACATATTTTTTATTTATTTAGTTATTTTATGAAAGTCTTTCCTTTTATTTCTTTTCGGTTCTTTCCTATTTCCTATTTTTTGATTAGGTATTTTTTATTAGAAAATTTTATGTGTTGTAGTAGGGCTGTTTGGATTTTCAATTTGTTGAATTTATGTATTTGAGAGATGTTTCTCTAAATTTTGCTCTCTGTAGTGTTGCATCCTCTTCCTTTTGCAAGTGGTGTATTCGTATGAAACTTCCTCGCCCTAGGAACATCACCGATTCAGAGTTTTCTCTGTTATTTGCATCCCTGACAGCTGCTTATGATGTCGAACTTGCTGTCCAACAACAGCTTTATCCCTGTAATTCCTTCCAAACACCTAACCCCTACATATTAGCATTCTCTTATCATTCCACAACCACCTTTATGTGAAATCCGCTTCCCAAATATCTTCTAATAGCCATAGAATGGTATCAGACATTTTGCCGAAAGAAAGTTCATTGATTATTTTCATTTCCATTGAATATTTTATTTTTTTGTGGCTTCTTGTTTCAATTTATCGCATAATCTGTAACCTTATTTTCAAGAATTTTTTTCTTTATTCTTTAGTAATCGGCTACTGTATGTTTTTATTTAATGCATCATTTGTAATACGTGTTAAATACTTATTTTGCAACTCATGAGGATTTAGAAATCTTACGTTTGACTTCTAAAAGTAAGTGCTCATAGTATGAATATATATTTGTTTCTTCCTTTTTCTTTTACCCTAAATTATATGTTTACTATTAATATGTTTATATCATCATCATTAGCCTCATCCCACATATTAATCAGAGTTAGATTTATGAATCATCTTTCTTCACCCATCTTTAGTAAGTACTGCACTTCTTTATACAATTATATTCATGTTACGTTTGGTTGTTTTCTATTTATTTGACATTGTATTTTGTGTGCTCTCCTTATTTATAATTATATTCATGTTACGTTTGGTTGTTTTCTATTTATTTGACATTTTACTTTGTGTGCTCTCCTTATTAATGAATCTAATACCCCTCATTATACATGCCCAAATTACCCCAAATATGCTCTGAGCAATCTTATCGTCAGTGAATGTTTCTTTAACCATCCATATAAAATAATATTTTCTTAATTCCTTATTCTGAATGATGTTATCATTTCTAGCATGCTTAGCTTGTTTATTACATTTTTTTTTTTTTGTTTCTCAACATTAGGCTTTATATGATATATCAAACATAATTATATTCTTAGAAAAATTTCCTTTAAATTCTCTTGATATCCTTTTATCATAATATATTTTTAGATAATTTTCTATTTCAATCCATTCTTAATTACAAGATATATCTGCAAATAAATTCTAATTTTCTGCATGATAGATTCAAATTATTTAAATTTGTCACACTTAGATATTAATTTATTGTGTAAAAAGATTAGTTGAATGTTGTAACATCATACCTAAAATTGTATCATTTTCTAGGCCTTAGTTCTAATAATACTAGTCCCTTTAATTACAAAACGTTTTTTATTATGTTCAAGCGATTCATTATTTCAACAGAGCTCTTGCCGATTAGAGCAATGCTATCTGCAGTAAAAGCATGCACCGAAATACCTTTGCATATTTTCCATAAGCATCTCCATGACCAATATAAGAATATATGAATTTAATATTGATTCTTGATGTAGGCCTATTAGAGTTATGAATCTTTTTGGTCGCTCTATAATTGCTTTTAATACTAGTCAATGATTCATTATACATATACTTGATAATTTAACATACATTTGACACAAATTTTATAATGCACAACAAATTAATTCTCAAGATACATGATTGTATGCCTTCTCATGATAAGGAAGGCTGTATTGTGATTTTATTTTGCTTTATACTTTTTTTCATAATTTTTTTGCCAAAGAAGTCATGTAGTTGTAGATCTTCCTTATATAAAACTATATTAATTCTACCCATGCAGTTTTTTTTATTTCCATTATTCTATTTCAACATTTCATTGCATAACTCATAACTTTTATTTTTATATAAATACCATAACTCCAATTATCTTCTTTGTTTTTAAATATTTACACCAAAGTAATTTTTATTTTATCTTTTGGCTTCATTTTAGTCTTATGATATTATTGAGAAAGTTTGTAATAAAAGTACTCTATTATCATCCCAGCTCTTGAATCTCTGTAGATATCTCATGTCGACTCAACATTTTATCTTTTGTACTGTCTTTAGAGCTAAATCCTCTTCACTCTTTAGATTAATCTATAATTTAATTTACTATTAGGTTCATTTCACCCTTTTAAAATTTCTCCTTTCTTTTCTTTTTATCTCATGCAATTATTGATTTTGGTTATTTTATTTATATTCCTAAGATATATATCCATAAGTATTACTATGTATTGTGCTGATAAACTTTCTCGTGAATTCACCTTATAATAGTTGCAGAAGGATTTTTTTTTTTCAAGTAAAAGATGTTTCTTACTTTATTATGGCTCCACTTTTTTAAGTAACTAAGAGCTTTTCTTATTTCTTAAAAATTTTTTTAACCATTTTAAAGTCATCTCTATCCTGTCACCAAGTATAGCTTCAATAGTATTTTTATCTCCTTTTTCATTAATAGCACAAATCCTCTTGTATCCCATTCTGCTAAAACCTATATAACCATTTAAGTCACTTAACCTCTTCCTCAAGTTTATTGTAGCAACTCATTAATCTTTTCAAAATTTAATATACTAAGTTATCATCTAACCTCAATGTGAGGAGTTTATGCATTAAACACATCTATAATACCCTCATTTTTATGTACCTTAACAACGGTCACCCTATCACTAAGCTTATTTGCCTCAATGATTTTATCGTTCAACGCTCTATCTATTATTATACCTATTATATTATTATTTTAATCCCTACAACGTTGAATAGCTTATAGTATTTCTATATGGCCCTAGATTTTTCTCATTCTCTTTTATTTTAAAAGATTTATATTGATTCTTCTTTGAATCATTGTGTCCACTTTTATCATTTTTCCTTCCAATTTCTTTAAATTTCATGTAGAGATTTTAATCTTAATTATATACCTAATTAACAATTGCCCACATTTAATTCCAAACATTTGAAGTTGTAGTGTACTAATCAACACATGCCCAATTTTCACCGATATGAAGATGGTTGTAGTATTAGTTGCTTTTAACATCTTTGCAAAGGCTTACCCACTTTTTGCTAAAATGTAGTTAGGTTGTAGCACATCCCTTATCAAGAACTTCCTAGCAAAATTCAAAATTGTGTTAATTTCATAAATGCTAAAACAAGTTTACTATTACTTGATAGCCTAACATCAATCTTCAAACTTGCTTACTCAGGTTTGGGAACAGCAATGAAATGGTATTTATTGAATTGAAATGAAATGGTACTAATTGAGTTGCATTCTTTTCTTGATAAAAGCTTACTTAACTTTTCAAAGTGTTAATAATTTTTTCTTGGTATTTTTGGTGGATTTAATATAGATTTGAAGATGCTAATTTTCAATAGGTTTTTGTAATTATTTCAGGGTTTTCTTATAAGTTCTGTTTGAGAAAGTTCTTTTCTTCTCTCTCCTTTTTTCAGGGCAATTTTAGCTCAATTTTCCCCAGAGCAAATGAGTCGATACGAATCTTTCAGAAGATCTGGTTTTCAGAAATCTAACATGAGGAGGGTGAGCAGCTAGGTTTTCCGTATGCTCGAAACGATATTTTCTCTTATCACTAAATTACGTTGTGTTTTAGCAAACTATTATCTTTTATAAGTCCTTATTCTTCGAATTTTGCTGAGCTTTTTCCTTGAAATTTTGAGATTATAGTGCCTTCCAGAAGTGTCTCTTTAGTTGTAAATGTCAACTTCTTACATTTGTTTTTAGTTGTAAATGCCAACTTCTCACGTTTGTTAACAACTTTATGCATATCGTTCTTCTCAAGGAAGTCAGGTCTATGTAAGTAGCAAATAAGTACCATTTCTAAACACTGTGCGAGATAACCTGTCCTTAAAGATGTCTAATTTTGATCTAATTCAGTTGCATTATATAGGAAAAATATTAGGTATAAATTTTTTTCTTTAAATTCTCATTCAAGCTCATTTGTAGTTTGAAAAGCTGGAAATTCTGGATGAGCAACATCCATACAAACTCGCATGCAGTGCAAACAACTTAACATAGAGACTGCTCCATAAAAATCTGCATCTAATGCAAAAAACTTTACATCAGAGAATGGCTGTGGGCAACACTCCATTATGACCAAAAAGATCCTTATTTTTATTTTGGTTTTTGTGTACAGAATTTTGCCAGCAATATATTGATCTTCTCTTTTTTTTTTATTAATTCCTCTCTTTGTTCCCATTATTGCTCTTTTTGTAAAAAGAGACTAGGAGATCTTCTGTTGTTTTTAAATAAATTCTTTTCTTTGTTATCATTATTGCTCTTTTTGTAAAGAGAGACTTGGAGAAAATTTGTCTTAAGTTTGACATGAAATTATTTAAATTCGGTTATATTCTGCTTATATGTTGAGAATTATGCCAAACAATATATGAAAATGGTTGCTCATATCAAGGAATGTGATTTATAAATCAAATAAAAAAATCCCCTAGTTTAGTTAATTTGCTTTACTTGGCTTCATTTCAAACACCGCCTTAGATGTTTAATAATTGGTTTGACCAGTAATTATACCAAGGTGGTTTTATTTTGCACTAAGTTGCCTCAGAAATTCGAAACTGATTAATGTCGGTTCCATATTATTAGAGAGACGAAGAAAGTGGAGATGAAGCAACGAGAGAAATGAAATGAGCAGCAGGTGACAAACACAAGGAGTCAGTTCTATTAGCCGAAAAGGGGAGACAAAGCGGGAGGAGTCGGAGCAAGCAGGGGGAGATGACAATTTAATATAAGGAGAGAACGAGCGAAAAGATTAAGACCATATAGGCAGTCGAGCGAGAGCTAGAGCATATACCTAGCAACATGAGATCAACGACTGGATAACAAGCAACCAAAATAAAAGGACAAACCAATATTATTGCAAGAAAGGAGATAAAGGGCATATGTGATCGAGAGAGCACACAAAGATTTCGGCCTAGCAGTGTAAGAGTGACGCTCGTGGGCTTTGTACAGGTTTTGGTGCACGATTCGAGCATGAGCTATAAGAGCAAGCTTAAGTAGGCGAGATGGAGAGCAAGTGTGTGGTGGGACTCGAGTTGATAACGAATGGCTACTGCGATCGAGGAGTGATCCTGTACATCTTGATCACGAGATGAAGTTAGCTATGCTGGCCCATGACTTAAAAGGTATATTTCAAATCAATTATGCTTTTATTGAAAGTTTAGATTTATTTGTAATGGTAGGTTTAAGCTCAGTCAGATGAAATATTATTAAATATTTTAATTAAGATTATTGACTTATAAATACTCCCCCTCAAGTTGAAGCATAGATGTCAATCATATTCAACTTGGATTTGAAGTCGTCATATAACGACTAAAGAAGGTTTTTTTGTGAGGATATCTAATTTGACCACTGGATGAGATAACTGAAACACAAATCTCCCCGGAATCGAGCTTCTCTTTGACTAAGTGACGGTCAACCTCGACATGCTTGGTGCAATCTTGTTGGACCGGATTATGAGCAATGCTAATTGCAACTTTATCATCACAAAACAATTGTAGAGGAGCAGAGACCGACATATGTAATTCACGAAACATGATGTGTAACCAGAGCGCTTCATAGATTCTTAAGGACATGGGATGAAACTCGGTTTCGACACTACTTCAAGCAAACACCGACTGTTTCTTGTTTTTCCAGGTGACAAGGTTTATCCACACGAATGAGTGATATCTCGAGGTAGATCGCCGATCTTGGACGGACCCGACCCAATCAATATCAGTATAAAATGCAATAGAACGAGAGGTCTGACATGAGAATAACAAAGCTTAAGCCCAATGTCTTTTAAGTAGTGAAAAATCCAATGGACTGCTGTGAGATGGTACTCATAGGGGTCATGTATGGACTGACTTACAATACCTACTGTGTGGCAAATATTGAGACGCATATGGGCAAGAAATGAGTTTTCTCATAAGGTGTTAGTAGTTTGTCTTGTTCACAGGAACAATATTGGGAACATCACCAATTTCTCATTAAGGTCGATTGGATTAGCCACTGGTTTGCAAAGTAGAAGGTTGGTCTCTATCAATAGATTCATCACATATTTGTATTGAGAAAGACAAATGCCTCAAGAGGATCTGGAAAGACAAATGCCTCGAGTGGATCTGACAACTTCCATGCTTAAGAAGTTTCAGAGAGATCCCAATTCGTTCATTTCAAAGGATGCGGCGAGGATGACTTTTAGAGATTCCAAGGCGGACAAATCATTATCTGTCCATAAATTTGTGATTAGCATTTGGCGACCAATCTTGCTTTATTGCGTTCAAAGGTTCCATC
The DNA here is from genome assembly GCA_002079205.1 of Phalaenopsis hybrid cultivar. Classification (NCBI taxonomy): domain Eukaryota; kingdom Viridiplantae; phylum Streptophyta; class Magnoliopsida; order Asparagales; family Orchidaceae; genus Phalaenopsis; species Phalaenopsis hybrid cultivar. Next base: position 38,034 of record JXCR01079275.1, read on the forward strand.
AGAGTTAAATTTGATGTTGAATATCCACCAACAACCAACTACTTTTTTTCCTTGAGGAATATCAATATCCCACCTATGATTTCGACAAAGGACATTCATCTCATCCATTACTGCACTCTTCAACGAAGGGTCCGCCAATGCTTCCACAATTGTGGATAAAAGATGATGATTCGTCAAGGAAGTGACAAAATGCTTTGTAATTCTGCAAAAAACTATAGAATGAGATTTATTTTGAGCAAGTCTGATTGCATACCTCAATGGTAGAACTCACATTCTTATTCAAAGCAGGAGTAATCTTTGCAAGTGTAGTGGCGGGGATGTCGACCGGGATGAATTCCAAGTCTTGCAAAGGAGCAAAGGGCTCAAGAGTTGGGGCATTGGGACGGGTCTCAATCGAGGGTTTGATGCGCCAAGTATTGGATGCAGTGGGACAGATGGTTCATCAGGAACAGTGGTTGAAGAAGTAGTTAGCTTATCCAACAGAGTCAAGAAAGTAGCAGTGTCCAAAAAATCTTGCTCCCCTTTACTCGAGGCAGTGTTAGGGAAGTAGGGAACACTCTCAAAGAAAGAGACATTGACACTCACATAGATTTTAAATGTGATAGGATCAAGGCATCGATAGCTCTTTTGGCTGACAGAATATCCGAGGAAGATATACTTGATTGAATGGGGATCAAGATTACTACGAGTTGGGGCAGTATTCCTAACAAAAGCCGTCCGCCCAAATATTTTGGAGTCTAAAGTGGGGATTAACTAATTTGCAGGAAAGCATGACCTCAAGGCTACTTATACGGTTCGAAATTTTTGTGGGGACTCTATTGATGAGATATGTGGTGGTAAGTACGACATTATTCCAAAATCGTTTCGAGACATTCAATTGAAACATAATGGAACAGACAACTTCGAGAAGTGATCGATTTTTTCGCTAGGTTGCCTCATTTTGTTTAGGAGTATCCGTAGATGAGCTGTGATGGAGGATGTGTTTACTAACCAAAAATTCCCTTAATATAGAGTTATAAAGTTTGCGGCCGTTGTCAGTTCAAAGGACTTGAATTGATATTTTGAATTGGGTTAAAATGAAGGAATGAAATTTTCTGAAGGTGACAAAAGCTTTAGATTTATTTTTTAAGATATAAACTTACGTTATTCGAGTGTGATCATCAATCAAGGTTATAAACCACCATTTATTGGTGTAACCTGGTTCGAGAGGATCCTCACAAGTAACTATGAATTAGTGAAAAAGGAGTGGAAGGAGTATGAGTGTGGCGGATATGGTACTCAATGATGTTTAGCTAACTAACAAATCTAACATTTGAAACTAGATAAATTTTTATTAGTAAACATCAAATGATAGAACTATTTTTAATATTGAAAATTGGGATCACCCAAACAATAGTGTAAAAGCATAATAGCACATTTTGTGGACTGTGAAAGACTGCAACTACTGGATGGAGTGACTTCATCAACACTGTTTTTCTCTTGGAAAAAGTAAAGCTCGGCTACCCGTTTAGCTGTTCTAATCATTCTCCCCGAACGACAGTCCTGAAAGACAAACAACAGGAGAAAAATGAGCAACACAATCAATTTCATATGTTAACTTACAGATTGACAAGATGTTACACTTTAATGAAGGTGCATGTAAACATAGATTCTAGAGTCAGGTATGTTGTTACACCTTAAGCCGCAATGGAACTATAGTCGTCCATTACTTGCATATAATACATTGTTTACTCTTTTATCCCTTTGCGACTCTAGTTATGTTGTATCCTCACAGAGGGGTACATTTGAAGCATTTGGCCATGGCAATGCTAATTTTAAAAATGAAAATGAATATTTAAACTGGTTAAACTCTTTTTTTTTCGATAGTGAAGGTTATAATTAAGGCTTTGTTGTTGTTGTTGTTGCTGCTGCTGCTGTAGTGAAGGTTATAATTCTAACTCAACGCACAAGATCCAACCTCCTCTTGTTAATGTTTATACAAAATTGTAAAGTTTCCTTGGCCAAAAGAAAGAACATTATTTGCTTTAATTTGTCATTAGATTATTTTGATTCTTGATTTTAACTAGTATCTTCAGATATTGCCTTCGTTGAATTTCCATTTAATATTTATTTTATGGGTGTCAAATTGGGTGTACGGGTCAAGTTTAGATTTGAATAATTGATCCCACTTGAATTTTCTTGAGCCAAACTCAACCCAAATAGGAAACTTGTCAGAATTTCTAATTCAAAACCGATCTGCTTTCAACCCAACTTACCCTAACCCGACCCACATTGCTTTAAGTACTTAGATCAAATTTGGATCTGCTGGTCAACTTGAAGTTGACCAAAAAACGTAAATGTGTTAAGATTTTAGAGCCAAATTTGACTAAATAATTAATCGGGTCAACCGTAAACCAAATTTTTTTAGTTTTGTTTTGGTTGGGTTGGTGTGTCGAATCAATTTTTGATACCTATTTATCTTCTATATTTCATCTTTTGTTGTATTTTGTTTTCATTTTTTTTTTCTATTTGTTTTGTTTTCCCTTTTTTTTGTTTCATCCTTGTTTTGTTATTTATTTATTTCTGATTTTTCAGAAACACAAAGTAGAAACATGTATTTGTATTTATTTACTTGATCTCGTACCCATATCAACAGACTATTACCACATTACTTAAATTGAAAATAATAAAAATGGTTCTATTATTCATGCAAATCGGAGAACATGTTTTAGTCTATAAAGAGTTAGAAATATAGATGAAACATTCCCAAGTAGGTGAGGGTATGATGTTGGGGAAGGCTTAAAGTCACTTTGTGTTTTGGTGCAATAGAAAGGTCGGGTTATGAGATTGATTACAAGGAGAAAACAAATGGAAACACCATTAAAATAAGTGAAAATAAGGGAATATGCAATTTTAAAATTTGAATAAATTGATGGTTTCTTTCCCTTAAAGAAATCAAGATGTACATATTTTCTAACATAATAGGAGTTTTTGAACAATAATAGCAAATAAAAGTCGAACCAAGCATGCCTTTTTAAGTTTTTCTGAGTTGTGGTTGTGAAGAAGCTCATTGTTGTTGCGACGGTGGGAGAGTTTTGGAATTGGAGGTGATATGCAAGTGTGTGTTTGTCAACAGAGATCACTAGGAGTTTATCCATGATCCAAGGAGCATCAATGCAGATTCTGAGTGAGCGGGTGAGAGATGAAAGCAACAATTGTAGGTTTGAGTGCGAGACAAGTGGACGGGATTGAGAACATGAGGGAATGTAAAATGAATGATGTAAGGGGAAAGGAGATGATTACTTGTTTAGATTTCTGAAATTAAATGAAAATGGGATGGACAATGCCTTCATGTGAGTAGGACTGCGACACTGTAGGTATTAGGACATGTGAGAAAAAGGGGACAATCACGTGTGTTTATTTTAATCAAATTTATTTATTTATTCACTTGTCATATGACCATCTTGTAAGGTGTTGAAGTGGATGCTTGCGAACATTCGAGAGAGGAATAGTTGTGTAAAGTTTTGGATTAAATTTTTTAATAGTAGTGATAATTTATATCATTATATTCGTATTATTTAAAATGTTATTTGTTATGTATTTTTAAGCTGAATGTATTTTTATATTACTTGACAATTTTAGTTTTTTGCACTTGCCATTTTTTTATAGACTCATGCATAGGCAAATCTTCAAATTATTCTTGTGTGGTGAATTTGGTAATATTAGGGATCTTTTTTGGGTAATTTTTATGCTTTAGATGCATTAATGTTATATGCTTTGTGAGACTAGCAAGAAATGACTTATTTTACTACCGGTGAGATGTCTTGAATAGTTTTTGTAATATGTTGCATTCAACATGACTATTATTATTCCTTTCGACCGAAATGGATTGTGGATAGATATTCAGATCAGTCAATACCTCCCAACAAATATGGTTTGTGATTGGAGCTAATCGTATATGTTGAAATTAGACAACACCTTTGGATTTTCAATAATATTTCTCGATGTCATGCCGAGGGAGCTTACTTCATAAATTTCCAGAATTTTTTATGGATGCCAATGTAAATAGCAAATTGAACTTTTTGGCATGAAGAAATTGAAAACATGTACTTGTTGATCTTTGTTTGGTATTTTGCAGCTTGGCTTCGAATAACTTGTTGAAGCTCGGTGATCAGTTTTGAGCGGAAGCAACTCTATCTTTATTTTTGAGTGTCATTAATTATTTGGCTTGGTTATGATAGTTTGTTGAGTCAATTAATGGTTGTCATTAGTTTACTGATTGTGCTTGATAGTGTTGGTGGCAATTCCAATTTGGATTCGAGTTGCTTTCGTATTTATTGTTTGGCAAGATGAAAGAATTGACTGGATTTGCCTTTAGTGACTTTTCGGGGAAATCATCATGCCTTAAGAGTGGCAAATGCAAACACTATTGGAGAGGATAATTTTGAGGATACGTGTACTCATGAAGGATGCAGCCATTCAAATAGAGACCAAAATTTAGATCCTGAATTATATGTTAGATGGTTGATGGTGATAAGGTTTCCTTTGCCCAATTAAAGTTGTTGCATTAGCATAGCAGGGTGATATGCTCATATGAAGACGAATAACCTTCAATCGGTAAATCAATGAATGCTTAAGGAATTAATTCATTGAGAGTTCTACTGGATGGGGTATTATGAAGATTGGTACTCATGAGAATTTTTTTTTTTTTGCCCAAATCATCATTATAGCTGACTATCTGTCACGAATTATATGACGCTGCTCTGATTTTCTTTACTTGTTACAATCATTTTTTAAGCATGTATTACTTAATTTTTAATATATCTACTTTTATTAGCATGCACAAAAATTATAGTGTGGCGGGTAACAATTTGAAGCTAATATTACATATCCATGAAATACTATGAATTAAAACTTTACAAGTTACTATTTACATAAATTAAATATGGTTAACTACAAAAATTATGCTTAATATGAAATAATTTCTAAATGCAAACATATCACAAATGAATTTCTTAAGAGTCAATAACAAGCATTAATGTATGAATCATTTGATTTTTATTTTATCAATTGAGTATCTTGCTTCGATTGCCGTGTTTGCTTTGCAAAGAATTACTTCCATAGGCTCTTCACGAGCTTGCTTCCTCACATAAATCGCCTATAAATAGTAAAATTCCCTTAATTTCATGAAATTCTTAAGGTTTTTAATTTAACACAAATCTTTCTCAATTAATACTCTTAACCTCATAATGAGTTCACTTTAAGGTTGCCAGCTCAAATCTAAGAAAATGTCATCAGAGTTAAGGCAAACATATAAAAATTATTCTTCGAAAGCATTATTTCCTTACCCTATTCTTCCTCCATTAATTCCCTTCTAAAACCTTACAGCCCAACCCATTGAAAAAAGAGGAAATAATAGACATTTGATAATCATATATATTAGTTTTTATACATATACATTTACATAGATATATTTTACCTATAGGCCTCCTTGTCTAAAGTCTCATTTTCCCCTTCTTGAATGCCTAATCGGGTTGCAACGTGCCAATTTCGCTTATCAGAGTATAAAAAGTTATAGGAAAAGTAATAGGGAAGAAATTGATTAAAAATATTTAATATTTAGGTATATTTTTATATTTGCGTGCTTGTGGTTTCCATCCACCACTATTTGCTCATATAGGTGGATTTGTAGTGCTCAAAATATTTGCATGCGGTGATTAAATTAAATTAATGTGATTAAGGTAAGTTTAATCAATTTAATGAGTTATTTCTTATAAAATTATCAATGTCACATACACACACACACGCAATTCTATTTATATATATTAATGGAAACAAATTGTATGATTTTATAAAAAATAAGATTGATAATTTTGGAGGTGTGAAAAATTGGGTATAATACAGGAACAAGTTTGAACTTAATTTTTTACTCATATTGGGTATTGCACTGCTCTTCCATTGTAAGGTTGGCATCATAGTGACCACATGCCTCACTACCAAACCTGCTCATGTATTGAAATGTGGTCATTGAGAATGAAGTGATAAAAAAAATTGTAGATATACTGCAAAATAGAGTTATTCAACCTAACATTTTATCTTGTGGATCACTTATTATGATTATTCTAGACGCAGATGGGACATGATTATATGTTAACTATCCTGCTCTTAATAAATTAACTATAAAGAACCATCATCAATTATCGGAGATCGATAACCAACTATATCAAATGAAGCCTGCAACCATATTTACAAAGTTGGATCCCAAACCTAATTTTCCTTAGGTCCACATTAAAGGGATTGACACATGGAAGGTGGATATTAAAATTGGATATGGTTAGTATGAGTGGCTGGTTATGCTATTAGAACTTTGAAAATGCCCTGGCTACATTTATAAGGCTGATGAATGATGCTTTTAACCATACCTTATGTTTTTATTAGCATCTTTTGATGTTCTAGCTTATAAAAGAACATGAAAAAAGGACCTAGAGTATTTTGGCGAGGAATTCCATCTTACTATAATAACACGAGCTCAATCTCAACCAAATTAAGCTTCAATTGATAAAAAAGGCTCTCCTCAACTTGAGGGTGCAAGTGAGAAATGAAAAGATCAACAATGATCTTGAAAACGATCTAAGCAATCAAGTGACCAAAGTCACAAACATTGATTAATGTAAAGAGCTCCTTGGGATTCATCAGCGTTTTTTTACTTACTTCTCCTTTACATGCTTTGATCAAGGTCAGTACCAAATATGAATGGAGCTAAAAGCAAGAGGATTTTTTTTGTACGTTGAGGAAGATAAGCATTGCTCCTTATGTAGCCCTGCATTTATAGCAATTTTTTTAACTTGAGACAAATGGTAGTGGATACGTAATATGGGCAATACTATTGTAGGATAATAGACCTATTGATTATCATTCTGAGAGGTTTTAAACAACTTGTTAGAAGAATTATCCCATATGGAAAAAAAGAACTATTCAGCCTGCACTTCAAAATAAAATATGGGCTTGCTTACCATTTTGAAAATTAGGTTTTGATACATATGGACCACATAACCATTAATATCCATATATTTTTGTCATATGAAATACGTGGATTACGTCTAGAATTTAACTTGCTGTTAAAATACAGGTAGCCTCCCAATAAAATGGTCAACATGCTCGCTTGGCCACCTTTAACACTTTCATGGTAAAGTATTATCATGCATTTTGAATTTTCTATTAAGAAAGATTTTTGGGAGCTATTGGAAGAATCTGTTCAAATGGATGTTGGATGACTGAGATAAGGCAACATATTTGGAGTTTATTTTTTAAGATTACCTTCGGGCATCTGCACATATTAGATATTGCGCACCATATTCAATGGGTGCAGAGACATACATTGAAATCGGTTGGGAACTTTGAAGTGGAGACGGCTTTTATTGAGCTTGCAACAATATATGTACTAGCCAAACATTTAATATGTAGTGATTAAATTTATTAGAGAATGTGTACTTTGTAGCACCTCAAAGTGTACAAACAATAAATTAGGATTGTACACCCTTCAACATGTACCATGCCACTGTGGGAATGAATCTTTGGTAAACTTTTTATGAGTTTTACCAAAATACAAAGACAGGCCTATGTGATCTTTGAAAGATTTTCAAAATAGATTATTTGAATCCACTGTAAGAAAACAATAACATGTGATGAGGTGGCTAGAAATTTCTTCTAACATGCGTGAACTTTCTTTGGATAACCTTGTTCAATCATATTTGATTGAGATAGTTGATTTGGGAATGACATATGGCCCATTAGGATAACCATCTGAAAAGAAGCAACATATTTTATGCTTAGACAGAGAATCAAATGGCAGTAGTGAAAAAAAACCCTGGTGTATTTATTAAGAGGGACAATAAGAAGTATACCAAAACTTGGGATGATAGTCTATTGTGAGGGTATTTGCAAATTCATATGTTTGTGGAGAAGTGATTGCAAAAGACAAGATAAGTATAATGAAACGTATGATCATCATTATGTCAAGCCCAACTTTCAAGTAGGATATATCGTTTGGTAACATTTTAGAAATGACCGCTTTAAAGGATAAAAAAAGAAGTTGAAGTCAGTAAGGTATTGGGCCTTTTAAATTTCTCATGAATAATGAAGACCAAGTTAGTGTGGTGGAAGTACCATCATATATGGAGATGTATTTAGTGTAAATATGAAGAATATGAAGCTCTTTGAACCTTCCATGATTGATGCTATGGATAATTTTCTCTTATGATGGGAAGTGCTTTTAGAATTAGTTATTATTTTGAAGAAATAAGACTACCACAATTAGACATGAACCAGAAGGAGACTACTGACAGGAAAGGGCAGTTACCATGGAAAGTCAAATGGATCCCAAAAAATTGGGCATGCAGCTCTCCCTTATCTGAAGCAACATATTAATAGGAATGAAATCTTATTAAATAGATGATATGTGATATGGGGATCAAATCCAGATATGATTGGTGATCAATCAGATCACCTATAGTTACGATGAGCATTAGGTTATGAAAAGACTAAATAAATAATGTTGTTGACTTTCTAATGATTTAATTTCTGTTTAAAATTTGCTCACTATAATTGTTTGATCTGATTGTTGAGATCGAAGGTGATGTCTTTAGAAGTCCTTCGATGTGATGGGATCATCATTCTATATTATACAAGAAAGTCAAGGTTTTGAAACATATATTATTTGAATAAGTCTGTATCTGAATTCATATTCAGATTATGATAATTTATGCAGGAATAATAATTAAGTTTGAATTTATCTTCCTGATTATTTGAAAATAATTTTTTCCAGTTTTTTCTTTGTGGAGTTTGGTTTGGAAGCTGATTAGATTAATTTCGATGTAATTGCATTTATGTAGGTCTGAAATTTTGGAAAGAGAGCAAACATAATTCTTTCTATTTTGTTTCTCTTTTCCTTTTACTATTCTCCACTTGAATCCCCTTCAGCAGTTGCTGCAATAACAGGTTCTTACAGCAGAAATCAGAGTTTTAAAGGAACTCTTGCTGCAGTTTCTTGTAGCTTGAAGTCGCATCCTCTACCCTTGCCCATTATTGCTGCTTGCTTCGCCTACGTTTTGTGCTCCTCTACTTGCTATTGGATGGAACTGCTACTTTGCTCTTCTGCTTGTGCTTGTATGTGTTTTTGGGTTTAATTGCTGTTGGTATTGCATTCTAATTACCAAATTGCTGCATCCTACCTTGTATTTGCTTGTTGCTGCTACCTTGCAATTGTTTTCTGCTGCTGCCTTGCATTTCCTGCTTATCTGAAGTTTATTGATATATTCTACCATTCACATGCAGTTGTTAGCAGCTATTGTTGGATCTCAGAAGATTTCTGTACCTATGACAATAGTGGGATCTGGTATTGCAAAGATGTTTGTTGGGGAGCTGGTGGAGACAGGCAAGCGACAATCTCGAGTTTCTTTGTTTCTCATTTTAATTGATTTACATAAAAGTTACCGCACCATTAACGATCAATTACCGTGACTCTATGTTCTAAAAGTTGAACTTTTTCATCACCTAGTATTACATTTCAATGGTCTCCTGCACTACTGCAGCAGACCAAGATAAGCTCCGGAATCAATATTTTTGTCTGCCAAGTTTCAATTTTATGGTTATGTCTTAATGCTATGTAATTTGAATTAAATATTTTTGTTGCTTGCATTCTGATTTAGAAATCACAGGATCAGTATCTGTCTATCATCCTTTTTAGGAGCTCGCATTGATGGGAGTTTCATGCAATTTTCATATGTTCAACAAAATTAAACTTGTAAAACCAGTGGTTAAAAGGTGTAACTAAAACACAGATTAACAAACTAATTTCATTCCTTAAGCTTAATTCAATCAAATTTAAAAATTTCTGTATTTTTCCCATGCTCTGATCATTGTTAAATCAATTCCAGGTAGAATTGTTATGAGAGAAAGGAAGGAAAGTGGACCCCTTAGGCCTTGCCACATTAGAGAGGCGTACAGAAGGCTTAGGCGTGAAGGAAAAGTGCCCAGAAAATCTGTTCCTAGACTTTTCCGTTGAGACATCAAACTTCTACATTTGTCATCTTGTAGCTTCTGCCTTCTAGTTCCTAGTGATATTTTGTAAATTCTTTCTTATAAGTGGACTTCATTTTATTTTTTTTCAACCAAAGTGATCAGAGCAAAAGTTGAATCTACAATTACTGTGCTATGAGTTGGTTGAACTTGTTGGATTTCAAGGGTCTTGTGATATATTTTATTAATTATGATGATAAAAAAATATGTTTGGATGATCTAATATTATGGATTAAGTGTTTCATGTGTGATGGTTTTATAAGAGCCAAAGGTTGGATGAAGATAGATAGTTTGGAGCTCAAGATATAATCTTTAGGAGATAAGGAGTAGTATTTTGTATGGTTTGTTTTGGTTCACAAATAAATGTATTAATTTAATTAATCATTAATTAAGAATAATAAAGTTTAAATAGATATTATTATATTTTTATTATTTATGGATAATTTTAAGTATTTGAATATTTTCTTTAATATTTCATGCATGATATTAAATTATTAAAATGTTATAATTGGGGCATTTTAAGTGAGAAATCTATTTTATTATAGTATATTTGAAATTCTTATGAGTCTTTAATAAAATATTTTTTTTATTTTAATTAATTTATTTTAAAAATGTCATATAAATAATAAAATTATTACTTTTGCAACCATCTCATTCTTATCATTAATTATTAAATTGGTAGTATAATTATTACTTTTATTGTTTTTTGCAGGTACAAATTGATGGGTTTATAACCTATTTTTAATTAAAATTAAATTTATTATGATTTTTCAAATATTCTTATTTTTTTTATTAAGCTTACTAGTTGTTATATGCCCACTTGGATATAGTTAAATGTTATTTTGACTTGCTTATTTTAGCAAACTATTGGCTAGTAGTTTGGATTTAATAATAACTTAATAAAAATTAATTTTTTTAGTAAAAATTATATTATTATTTGATAATAATGTTTGAAAAATATTATGCATTAAAATTAGTTGAAAATCAGCATTTAGTAATAAATAGTCTTGTATTTTTTTTTATGAAATGACTTTCTTGAAGTCCCAATTTTTCTTATCTTTTTCCTATATTTATTTAATCAAAATCTTAATAAATGAAGCGTAAGTTCTTACTAATACATCGAATTTCTTAATTTGAAAGGCCTAATGTACACAATAAAGCAAATTTTTTGTTGAATTTTTTGAATTTGTTTCCTTCTCTTTATATCTTTATTTGCTACTCTTATACTTCTAAATTTCTATATCTTCCAAAAATCTTTATTTTTGAATGAAATATTATTTGAGCATATTAGAATAAGTCTCCTATGATTAAACTCTTTCATTTATTATGTTAGCAAGCAAGTTATTTTAATTTTAATATTGATCTATTTTCTAAACCTAAAAATAATAAGAAAATTCTTTAAAAATGTAATAATGATATTTATGTAAATCAAAATATAAATATATTTTATAGTGACCAAAATTTTCATTTCATCTTTTAAGTTATAAGGCGATTAATAACACATTGTAACTACATCTCTAATTATTAGTTTATTTTACTGTAAGATTGTTTGAGCTTATGTAATTTATAAAATGTTAGATACTTTTTTTATCAAGTCATTTGGCTTAGAAAATCATTATATTTAGATTGAGCTGTACGTAGCCCTTGTAAGAGAGTACTTAAGTTATAGGCAATTTCTTCAATTTGAAGAAGTGTGGATTTCTAGTTTAAGAGTTGGCTAGCGTGTATGTCGGCTTGGTTGATCGAACCTATATAAAATATTGTGTTTGTTATTTCTTGTATTTACACTTGTGATATCTTGCTATTTAATTTACTTGCAAGTTTTTAACTTCTTTGTTGGATAATGTTCTTATAGAGTAAAATAAAAATAATTTAAAATTTTTAATTAATCAAAATGTTAAAAAAAATCAATTTACCTCACTCTTAAGTGTCATAGTCATCTTACAATTAATATCAGAGACTCTGCCCTTTCTTTTGATTTAACATTCCTAAAAAGATCCACATTTAAACTATGACTAAGGATTTCCTAGGGGTTCACTTCCTAAAGAATAATCAACTCAACATCCAGTATTGCTTAATAATGTACCCTTTGATTATTGGAGAAAATGATTAATATATTCTTAAGAGGACAAACCACACACATATGCTTACACACCAATATCATACTCGCACTAGAAAAATAAATGCAATTAAAATTGAAAAACATTTTGAGGAATGAACTGTATTAACAAGAGAGTTAGATTAATTAAATACTCTAGCATATAATACTTTACATTGTGCACTTCTTCTAAATGATTACATGGAAACTTTTATGTTAAATATGGCAAAAGATATTGGGATAAATTAATTATTACTTATGAAGGAACTAATGGGGTTAGGGAGCTCACATATATAAATTTGTTCATAAATTTGAGTTATCTTTGTATGTCCCATCATGAATTATTTTTTCATCTGTATATTAGATTTATAAAAATTATCATCGAGTGCAATAGCTTGAAATAACATATAAGAGCCAATGCTTAGTTTATAAGATTCTTAGATGCCTTCCTAAAAACTGAGATGCTAAAGTAACATCAATTAGTGAGGCTAAAGATTTATGTATTAAACCATTTGATCAACTTTTGGGGTGTTTGATGACACATGAATAAAGCTCAAAGTGAGAATATTGATAGCTCTATAAATAATGAGTAGGAAAAAGCTAAAATCATTGCCTTACAACTTTATGACAATGACGAGCCAATAATTTCAAGCTTATCTATTGATAATAACGAGGTGGTTGTGTTTTTAAGAAGACTTGCTAGAATTTAAAAAAGATAATTCAAACATATAAAAAATCTAAAAATTATAAAATACCAACTAAGAAAATATTATGTGAGTGAAGCAATCATTTGTTATCATTACAAAAAAACTCGAACATATAAGAGAAGATTGTTAAGATCTTGTTTTTTAAGCAAACTTCTATTATTGAAAAAGGTTAGTATTAATAAAATGATGGTAGTTCTAATAAAAGGGAGATTGAGCCTATCACCATGAAACAAAAATGACAGAAAAAGAGGAGGAGGAGAATGAAAGTGACAGCTTGGGAAGAAGCACCTAAATTAGCAAACCAGCCAGTAGGTTGGTTGCCCTTCCTATGGATGTGTGGTCATGAAATAGAGAGATACTTGGAGATGTGGGCAATTTGTTTCAAAGAAAGGTGAATTTGTCGATGAACATGTCCCTTTCTAGTTAAACATTATAAAAGCAAGGAATCCATTTCAACTTGTAGTCTTATCTAGTCCATAGTCATAGCAATTTTGAGAGTAGTAAAAATAGTATTAACTTCTACCTGAAGGGGTATTATATCATCAAATGGGGAGGAGAAGAATGTCAAAGTAGCACCCATGTGATTTTGGAAGACCCCACCAATGTCAACACATTAAAATTTGAAATTACCATCCACATTTACCTTTATCTAATGTTAGTCAGGTTGCCTCCAAAAAATGAGCTGTAGGGAAAGTCTAGGAGGCTGATTAGTGAGGGAGATCCCATTGGGAAACCATTAGGATTTTACAAATGTTTACTTTTGAGTTTGTCATATTTGAGAACTTTGTGAAGATATGAAAAAATTCTGTAAAGGTAGTCTTAGGGTCCTTTAATTTGTTGGCGTGTTTAAGATTGTTTTCTATATTCTAAAGAAACCAACAAATGAAACACGTGTAATGATGTTGACAAGATTCCCATGTCTCCAATTAGTAAAATAGACAAGGAGAGATAGATAGCCCCTCCTAGGAAATGACATAAAATATAGAGAAACAACCTTCCTCTAACAACAAACTTGCAAGACAAACAATGTAAAAGACTCCTTCTCAGACTTGCACAAGTGGCAAATGGAGGAGAGCCCTAAACCATTCATTTTTAAGTATGTAATTCATGGAAATCAGTTTGTGCAAAAGTCTCCAAGAAAAGAAGGAGATGGGAGGATTGAGAAGGGAACTCCAAATCTAGGAATTACTAGGAACAAGCAAAGGTTGTTGAACAGAGAGGAAAATAGCCCTATAAATAGAAATTCCATTTGCACATTTGGGTTTTACATGTGTGGTTTTGGCCACGAGCACATAGTGGGATGAAACCATGATGAGGGAGCTCATGAAAAGTCCCTATAGAATTGAAAAGCATTAGGGTTAGCTCTGGGTGGCTTTGTCTTGATCAGGCTTTCACACACATGTCACTGCAATTTCACTCACAACCTAAAACTATAAAATCACCTACAATTAGCATGGTTCGCCACTCTTTTGGAAACTCATGCAGGTGGTCCCCAACCCCTAACCTTTGAGTAAAGTGGCTAGGACCAACACATAGAGGATCCAAAATGGGTTTCTATTGGTCTCATGGCATCAAAAGTGTATCATTTTGATTAGCATTTTCAATGAACCTCAGTACCACCAAAACACCCAATTTTTGACCTTCCACTACCCAAATCTTTCCAAAATTACCAAAATGCCCCCTAGAACCCTAAATTTTCTAAAATTGCCCAGTTTATCACTTTCCACTAAAAAAATAATATTGGACCATTCCAAATATTTAAATTGCCCAAAATAACCCAATTTTTTTCAAAATTCCCAAAGTACCACAAATTCCCAAAATTACCAAAATGCCCCTCATGTCCCAAAAATTTCCAAAATCTCCAAATTCACTCCAAACATTCCCATGATCAATCCTAATCACCCAATGACCCCAATTGCACCCAAAGTTACCAAAATTGATCAAATTTCTCAAATTACCCCTAAATCACAAAGTCCCCAAATCACCTCCAATTTCCATCAAATTCATTTCAAATTCCTCTAATTTCAAATCCACACTAAATTTCATTAGTCTAAGACCAATTGAGAGCGAATTCAAGCCCATTTGATTGAGCTTATGATTAATTTCAAATCAATTTCATGAAGGCCCACCTTCATATACATTTTAAAAGCCCACATTCATATGCATATTTAAAATGTCATGATACCCAATTTGCGGGTTGAAGAGGCATCTAACATGGATGGCAGTGTCGAATCAAAACACGGTGTGTGGCTTCTTGATGCATACGAGGATATATTCAGTTGACACGGGTAAGTAGAAAATTAGGGGTATTTATGATTTAAATTAATTATAGAAACTTTAAAAACCCATAAATTGGTGTCGAAAAATGCTAAAAATAAAATAAAAAAACTTTTGTACTCAGTGAACAGAGGAGATTAATGTGGACTAAAAATCAAAAATATTTTCTTTATGTTTATTTTTAAATTAATTAAATACTTTTAAACTTGTTTAAATTATAAATAATTAAATACGAATCACAAAAATATGAAATTTGGAGGGTTCGCTCCTCTCATGCTTAGGATATTCTCTGATTTTTTCAAGTTAGAGAGCATCTCTAACATTAGAAACCCTAACTTTAATGTAAATTACCATTATTTTGTTTAAATTAATNCACCTTCAGAATTTGACATTATTTTGAAGAAATAAGACTACCGGTAGGAAAGAGTAGCACCGCAATTAGACATGAACCAAAAGGAGACTACTGGTAGGAAAGGGTAGTTACCATGGAAAGTAAAAAGAGCACCCNTACCTTCAGAATTTGACATTATTTTAAAGAAATAAGACTACCGGTAGGAAAGAGTAGTACCACAATTAGACATGAACCAAAAGGAGACTACTGGTAGGAAAGGGTAGTTACCAT
The DNA here is from genome assembly GCA_002079205.1 of Phalaenopsis hybrid cultivar. NCBI lineage: Eukaryota > Viridiplantae > Streptophyta > Magnoliopsida > Asparagales > Orchidaceae > Phalaenopsis > Phalaenopsis hybrid cultivar. The sequence continues at coordinate 53,794 of JXCR01079275.1, forward strand.
GGAAAGTAAAATGAGCACCCAAAAAGGGAGACTACCGGTAGGAAAGAGTAGTACCACAATTAGACATGAACCAAAAGGAGACTACTGGTAGGCAAGGGTANGTTAATATGATTATCATCGAAAGAATCATTTTCCTGGCTATGACTTTCCTCTGAATCCATTCCTTGAGACCCTCCAATTCCCTGTTTAGAGTTGGCGCCCTCATTATGTCAACAACTACATTCCATGTTTGAGGTTTCACTTGGACCCTTAAACCTCTTGCAATATATTTCAGTATTTATTCTTTAAGCTATGTTAAGTTATATATTTCATGCATTCAATAAAAAGTGCTTGCCAATGCTATTTTGATGATAACATGAAACTTGGAAGCCAACTACGAGGGGTGATAATAAATGAAATAAAAAAAATTAAAGGTTCATAACTTTCACTTGATGTGTAGGCACAAATGGCTTGCTTTGGTCCTTGGTCTTGACTCATCTCTCTTAATTGTTGCAAAGTCTCCGCCCAATACCATGCTATATTACTCTTTCTTAGCAGGTATTGAATCCACTCTTGTAGAGG
>JXCR01079275.1:57864-71280 GCA_002079205.1 Phalaenopsis hybrid cultivar
AATTTGTTTCCTTCTCTTTTTATCCTTATTTGCTACTCTTATACTTCTAAACTTTTATATCTTCCAAAAATCTTTATTTTTGAATGAAATATTATTTGAGCATATTAGAATAAGTCTCCTATGATTAAACTCTTTCATTCACAATGTTAGCAAGCAAGTTATTTTAATTTTAATATTGATCTATTTTCTAAACCTAAAAAATGATAGGAAAAATATTTAAAAATGTGATAATGATATTTATGTAAATCAAAGTATAAATATATTTTACAGTGACCAAAATTTTCATTTCATCTTTTAACTTATAAGGCGATTAACAACAAATTATAACTACATCTCTAATTATTAGTTTATTTTACTGAAAGATTGTTTGAGCTTATATAATTTATAAAATGTTTACTTCTTTTTTTATCAAGTCATTTGGCTTAGAAAATCATTATATTTGGATTGAGTTGTACTTAGCCCCTGTAAGAGTTATAGGCAATTTCTTCAGTTTGAAGAAGTGTGAATTTCTAGTTTGAGAGTTGGCTAGCGTGTATGTTGGCTTGGTTGATCGAACCTATATAAAATATCGTGTTTGCTATTTCTTGTATTTACACTTGTGATATCTTGCTATTTAATTTACTTGCAAGTTTTTAACTTCTCTGTTGGATAATATTCTTATAGAGTAAAATAAAAATAATTTAAAATATTTAATTAATCAAAATGTTTAAAAAAAAATCAACTTACCTCACTCTTAGGTGTCAAAGTCATCTTACAATTAATATCAGAGCCTCTGCCCTTTCTTTTGATTTAACATTCCTGAAAAGATCCACATTTAAACTATGACTAAGGATTTCCTAGGGGTTCACTTCCTAAAGAATAATCAACTCAACATCCAGTATTGCTTAATAATGTTCCCTTTGATTATTGGAGAAAATGATCAATATATTCTTAAGAGGACAAACCACACACATATGCTTACACACTAATATCATACTCACACTAGAAAAATAAATGCAATTAAAATTGAAAAACATTTTGAGGAATGAACTGTATTAATAAGAGAGTTAGATTAATTAAATACTCTAGCATATAATACTTTACATTGTGCACTTCTTCTAAATGATTACATGGAAACTTTTATGTTAATTATGGAAAAAGATATTAGGGATAAATTAATTATTACTCATGAAGGAGCTAATGGGGTTAGGGAGCTCACATATATAAATTTGTTCATAAATTTGAGTTATCTTTGTATGTCCCATTATGAATTATTTTTTCTTCTGTATATTAGATTTATAAAAATTATCATAGAGTGCAATAGCTTGAAATAACATATAAGAACCAATGTTTAGTTTATAAGATTCTTAGATGCCTTCCTAAAAAATGAGATGCTAAAGTAACATCAATTAGTGAGGCTAAAGATTTAGGTATTAAACCATTTGATCAACTTTTGGGGTGTTTGATGACACATGAATAAAGCTCAAAGTGAGAATATTGATAGCTCTATAAATAATGAGTAGGAAAAAGCTAAAATCATTGCCTTACAACTTTATGACAATGACGAGCCAATAGTTTCAAGCTTATATATTGATAATAACGTGGTGGTTGTGTTTTTAAGAAGACTTGCTAGAATTTAAAAAAGATAAATCAAACATATAAAAAATCTAAAAATTATAAAATACCAACTAAGAAAATATTATGTGAGTGAAGCAATCATTTNTGGTGGTTGTGTTTTTAAGAAGACTTGCTAGAATTTAAAAAATATAAATCAAACATATAAAAAATTTAAAAATTATAAAATACCAACTAAGAAAATATTATGTGAGTGAAGCAATCATTTGTTATCATTACAAAAAAACTCGAACATATAAGAGAAGATTGTTAAGATCTTGTTTTTTAAGCAAACTTCTATTATTGAAAAAGGTGAATATTAATAAAACGATGGGAGTTCTAATAAAAGGGAGATTGAGCCTATCACCATGAAACAAAAATGACAGAAAAAGAGGAGGAGAAGAATGAAAGTGACAGCTTGGGAAGAAGCACCTAAATTAGCAAACCAGCCAGTAGGTTGGTTGCCCTTCCTATGGATGTGTGGCCATGAAATAGAGAGATACTTGGATATGTGGGCAATTTGTTTCAAAGAAAGGTGAATTTGTCGATGAACATGTCCATTTCTAGTTAAACATTATAAAAGCAAGGAATCCATTTCAACTTGTAGTCTTATCTAGTCCATAGTCATAGCAATTTTGAGAGTAGTAAAAATAGTATTAACTTCTACCTGAAGGGGTATTATATCATCAAATGGGGAGGAGAAGAATGTCAAAGTAGCACCCATGTGATTTTGGAAGACCCCACCAATGTCAACACATTAAAATTTGAAATTACCATCCACATTTACCTTTATCTAATGTTAGTCAGGTTGCCTCCAAAAAATGAGCTGTAGGGAAAGTCTAGGAGGCTGATTAGTGAGGGAGATCCCATTTGGGAAACCGTTAGGATTTTACAAATGTTTACTTTTGAGTTTGTCGTATTTGAGAACTTTGTGAAGATATGAAAAAATTCTGTAAAGGTAGTATTAGGGTCCTTTAATTTGTTGGCGTGTTTAAGATTGTTTTCTGTATTCTAAAGAAACCAGCAAATGAAAACATGTGTAATGATGTTGACAAGAGTCCCATGTCTCCAATTAGTAAAATAGACAAGGAGAGATAGATAGCCCCTCCTAGGAAATGACATAAAATATAGAGAAACAACCTTCCTCTAACAGCAAACTTGCAAGACAAAAAATGTAAGAAACTCCTTCTCATACTTGCACAAGTGCCAAATGGAGGAGAGCCCTAAACCATTGATTTTAAGTATGTAATTCATGGAAATCAGTTTGTGCAAAAGTCTCCAAGAAAAGAAGGAGATGGGAGGATTGAGAAGGGAACTCCAAATCTAGGAATTACTAGGAACAAGCAAAGGTTGTTGAACAGAGAGGAAAATAGCCCTATAAATAGAAATTCCATTTGCACATTTGGGTTTTACATGTGTGGTTTTGGCCACGAGCACATAGTGGGATGAAACCATGATGAGGGAGCTCAAGAAAAGTCCCCATAGAATTGAAAAGCATTAGGGTTAGCTCTGGGTGGCTTTGTCTTGATCAGGCTTTCACACACACGTCACTGCAATTTCACTCACAACCTAAAACTATAAAATCACCTACAATTAACATGGTTCCCCACTCTTTTGGAAACTCATGTGGGTGGTCCCCAACCCCTAACCTTTGAGTAAAATGGCTAGGACCAACACATAGAGGGTCCAAAATGGGTTTCTATTGGTCTCATGGCATCAAAAGTGTATCATTTTGATTAGCATTTTCAATGAACCTCAGTACCACCAAAACACCCAATTTTTTACCTTCCACTACCCAAATCTTTCCAAAATTACAAAAATGCCCCTAGAACCCTAAATTTTCTAAAATTGCCCAGTTTATCACTTTCCACTCAAAAATAATATTGGAACATTCCAAATATTTAAATTGCCCAAAATAACCCAATTTTTTCGAAATTCTCAAAGTACCCCAAATTCCCAAAATTACCAAAATGCCCCTCATGTCCCAAAAATTCCCAAAATCTCCAAATTCACTCCAAACATTCTCAAGATCAATCCTAATCACCCAATGACCCCAATTGCACCCAAAGTTACCAAAATTGATCAAATTTCTCAAATTACCCCTAAATCACAAAGTCACCAAATCACCTCCAATTTCCATCAAATTCATTTCAAATTCCTCCGGTTTCAAAACCACACTAAATTTCATCAGTCTAAGACCAATTGAGAGTGAATTCAAGCCCATTTGATTGAGCTTATGATTAATTTCAAATCAATTTCATGAAGGCCCACCTTCATATGCATTTTAAAAGCCCACATTCATATGCATATTTAAAATGTCATGATACCCAATTTGCGGGTTGACGAGGCAGCTAACACGGATGGCAGTGTCGAATCAAAACACGATGTGTGGCTTCTTGATGCATACGAGGATACATTCAGTTGACACTGGTAAGTAGAAAATTAGGGGTATTTCTGATTTAAATTAATTATAGAAACTTTAAAAACCCATAAATTAGTGTAGAAAAAATGTTAAAAATAAAATAAAAATACTTTTGTACTCAGTGAATAGAGGAGATTAATGTGGACTAAAAATCAAAAATATTTTCTTTATGTTTATTTTTAAATTAATTAAATACTTTTAAACTTGTTTAAATTATAAATAATTAAATACGAATAAAAAAAATGAAATTTGGAGAGTTCACTCCTCTCATGCTTAGGATATTCTCTGATTTTTGCAAAGTTAGAGAGCATCTCTAACATTAGAAACCCTAACTTTAATGTAAATTACCATTATTTTGTTTAAATTAATTATAAGAAAATGAAATATATGTCAGAAATTTATGAAAGTTATTTTGGAAAATTCATTGTGGTTGGAGAAACTTAAGAAAAATAAAAAATCAAAATTTTAAAATTTAAGACATATTTTCCTATTTTAAAATTAAGAAAATTACCAAAATTTTAAAAAATACAAAATAATTTAAATAATTACCAAATTAGGCCACATTGAAGCTAATCACCTCAAAAGGCTCCTGTAAGAATTTCAAAGTCCTAAAAATTATTTTTGGTGTGAAAATGAATTTTCTAAGAAAATATATATTTTTTTGCTTAAAATAATTATATTAATTAAAATGAAAATCTGAAAATTATAAAAAGTAGTTTGGGGTGCTCTTTCTAACTAGAGGCACCTAAGAAAAATAAAATTGTGATTAAAATAAATACTTTATTTTTGGCATATTTTATTCTTTAAAAAATTATTAAAAATAAAATAAATATAATAAAAATGTAACATAATTTTCTCTGAGCTCTTTGAGGTCAGGGAGACCTATGAAAAATATAAAAAGGAATTTTGGGAAGGAAAATATATTTTTTTTATCTATTTAATCCTCAGAAATCATTTAAAAAATTATGAAAAATTAAAATATAATTAAAAAATTCACCAAAATTGTTTTTGGTGGTTCTCAGACCTAGTTGAATCTCCAATAATTTTTTTTAAGAACAGAAAGTTTATTTTACTTAGTTATTTTAATTATCCCCAAAAATCCCTTTTTTTTCAAGTTAAAATAACTATAAAAATTAAATTAGAAAAATCACAATTTCTCCTTTAATTTCTTAACTGACCCATGAGTGAGATTATAATAAAAATTTAAAGTCATTTGAGTTCAACTTAAGTAATTTTGAGGTTGGAGCCTTAAGGTTTATGTGATTTCCTTAATCAAAATTTAGGTTAAACCAACGAGTAAAAGGGTAATTTTGATCATAATTAAATCTTTAAGGTGTTTAATGTAATTTTGATCACAATTTCATGTAATTTTGATCATAATTAAATCTTTAACGAGTAAAAGGGTACTTACGTTCGATGTTTCATGTAATTTTGATCACAATTTCGATGGGGAGGGTAAGGATTCTCTTAATGACTTTATATGCCCTTAAGGGTGTTCACCCATAGTGAAACATCGAACGAGTGTTTAATTGTCTTGCTCATGGGATGATTAAACATTGAGATGTTCACTGAGCATAGGTTAAAATCATTATAATTAAATTTTAAATCAGGATGACTAATTCAACAAAATAATATGTTTAAATGAATTCAAAATGATCTAGAAGGTTCTAAAAGATGTTCAGGGTTATGCCCCGAGCACTGTTATAGTCTTCTGGACATTTTGGAGGACATCCGGACCTATTATCCTTTGTTGAAGGAAATCATCCTAAAAAATATATAGGGATCCACCAAGTTATGCCCCGAGACCCGTCAACTCACTAAATCAATAGAAATACCCTACACTACTTATCCTATATTAATAACTAAATGCTCAAGTTTTCCTCGTGATTTATACGACTCATTTTTCTGACTTTTTTTTGTGTGTTGGGTTTTCTCTCTTTACTTAATTTTCCTACAAGTTTACTTAAAATTTCATGCAAATTATCTTATGTTTTATGATACTAACTATGCAGTGGTAGCATAAACCCAAGTACGCTTTATATTTTATTTACCACATTCTATAGCACTTTTATTATATACAATTTTCTTTATCATGCATGCTTTAGTAATAAAACAAAACAAGAAAAATACCTTTTTTTTAAATTAAGTGTACTTTTAAATTTATTGAACGCCCTTAAATCACTCATTTTGGATTTACGAGGATCTTTTGGATGAGGTAACCTAAGTTTGATAACGAGAAATCTCTGGTTAAAGTGAGCCTAACAACTCATTCAGACTAAGTAGATTCAAAAGAAAATAGTGATGCCGGAATGAGGGAACTGTGGGATCTAATTAAATTAAAATTCCCTCAAATAGGACATTTGAATTGTGAAACATAAAAGCTCAAACCAAAACCTTTTAAACCTTTTAAACATTGAAACTACTACTTCAATAAGAAGCTCGGAGAAAACCCTGTGGGCAGCACGACCAGGGCATATAGAAGAATAACTTTTGAGAGAGTAAATGAGATCTTTATCAGCAAAACCATTTTTTATAATTAAACAACAAGCCATAGGACTTCGAGGCAGTCCGTTTAGTGCGACCTAAATCCTCAATCTATCTTTAAGTTTTTGCACGATTATGTCATGCACTATAAGACCTAACTCTCTTTAAGTTCTGAGGCTCTAAGCTATTTGCATGATCAGGATCATGTAAACTTAAGCCCTACATAATAAAATTAGTCAGATGAAACATCTGATAATGTCTTTTCGAAATTAAAACCAAATCATAGAATAGTTTGGGAAGTCACCGAGGTTCTCCTCAGGATTTATGACATCCACTACATTTCTTCCTTTGGATTTTGAAAATAACTGCTCTCATTATGAATCATTCCCTTTTGGCTTTTCCATGCCAGACCTTGAAAACTTTAAACTTTGAATTTACAAAGACAAATACCTCATATCTAAATTAAGGGTTTTCTTAAGTAACTTCGGTTGTCTAAGATGAAATTAACTATAAGGGCATGCCCATATAAGAAACTAAAGAACCTAGGTAATATAAACTATGTCTAATCATTATATTAGATGTAGTAATTTGTCGATCAACATAAAAGATTTCGCAGACCAAAATGGATGTCATAAATTTTTTAGTTTACTTAATCGAGCCTATCTATTAAGTAATGTGTCTAACTCTCAAGATAGGTGTATTGCTTGTGGTGTAGTGCTCGATTATTTAAATTGTTAAATATATGAGATCAGATAGGTTTTCTATTTTCTAAAATTAAAATAATATTTTCAAAATTATATATACATATTAAATTAAATTATATTTTCAAAGCAACTGATAATCCCCATTTGGCCACCGACAAACAGTGACAATAAGGAGATGATTAAGTCCACAATACTTTTTTAATAGACTTAACCCATAAGGAATCATCAGGATTAAATATAATCCATAACATCATGAAGTAAATCTTCATTTAGTCCACTAGATGAAGCCCAATACACCTTAATTATAAGGTCTGCACAGTTTCTATCTAGAATTCCAATGGATCTTAATCCTCACCAACCTAAAGGACTCTGTTGAATAACCTCTCAGGTCTGTTCACCATGACAACATGCATTTTTCAGCACTTACATTGTATCAAGAGGGATATATGTGAGTATACTTTTAAGCAATTTAATTCTATCATCATACGAAAGGAAGTTGTTGTCCTAATATTAGAGTTTGACATAGATCTTATTGAAGATATCTTAAAAATAAGTCCTATCTTTGCTTATGTAAATACCAAGATAAGGAATTGGTAGAGCCTCCGTCGCGAATCTAATGAAATAAAAAATCCAATTTTAACTACACAGATGAACCTTCTTTTCTAAATAGAAAAGGCACTTGCTTTTGTGAAAGGACATCCCATAGATAACCTCAAAATGACTGATCACCTTCCATAGCTTCTTGATAGAATTTTTACTAACATTGGTAAAAATGACTAGATGATCCACATAATCTAGAATAAAGATTAGAGGGAACCCTTTGCTAGAGTAAAACATACAGGATAAATAAAAAACAACTCCTCAATACATTTAGACATATAATTAAAAGCCAAAATAAAAAATATGAGAGAGAGTGGATCACCTTTATGCCCCTTGAGGTGTTGAAATAACGTTCAGAATCACCATTGACAATGATGGTGTTTTAGTTTTTCTCAAGGAATCATCTAATGAGGTAGCAAAAACTATTTTGAAACACATAGATCTAAGCACTTTAAGAATAAACTCCTAAGAGAATATATCATAATTTTTCCTTATACCCATTTTGATAATCATATTACCATGCCAAAATTTTTTATCCAAGTCCAAAACTAATTCTTGAGTGATAAGGATGTTTTTCAGTGATGCTCTTTCCATTAATAAAAGTTGTCTGGTGGGGACTCATAATTCGGTGTAAATGGGGTTAAAGCTAGCGACGTGATAATTTTAGACACATAGAAGTGCAGTTAATAAGTTTTAAAGAATCTTATTGACCTTTATTCTTGTCATTTGGGATCAAAGCAATACTAAAAAATTTGAATTATTTATAGATGTCAACCCCTACAAAGAATTGTTGCACAACAGAAATCAAGTAAAAGTAGACTTTTTAAAATTTAGCCTCAGCTTCAGCAATTTTCTTACTATCATTAAACTTTAAAGCTTCCATTTTTTTCCCTTGAGAAACAATCATAAGATGAAGATTAATAATATAATTTATTTTATCCTGGAATAAATGTTCCTTCTGATTTGTGTGACTTTTAATCTCAAAATTATTGAGCTTTTGGAAATAAGCAATCTTCCACGTATCAGTAATCCAATCCCCATGAACATTCTTTAATTTTCATGCTCCATTTTATAATAGCATGAAATTAATTAGTGCTCATATCCCCATTCGCAATGTAATGCCCAAATACCTTTTGGCTAAGAATGTTCTCCTCTATAGTAATAAGTTAAAGTAAATTGTCCTGGGTAAATTTTATACGCTCAAAAGAGATTTGATCATTAGAAAGTTCCTCTTCCTTTGTCTTAATAACGTTCTCAACCTCCCTAACTTTGTGAGTAATGTTGCCAAAAACCTCCCTATTCCAGGCTTTAAGTTGCTTAGAGATATTCTTGTGAAGCAACCACAATCTAGTCCAACTCTCACCAAGGTGCTCATAAAACTAATGATCTTTAATGAACTTCATGAAACAGCTTGAGAAGTCCACTTATCGAGGAACTTGAAATGATATTTCTTTTGTTTTTCAGAAAAGTGAATATCCAGTAGCTAAGGTGAGTGATCTTATATGGTTTTAAATAAAATTTTGTACTTTAAAATGATGAAAAGTCTCCCTTCAATCTTTATTAACAAGGAACTGTCAATCCTATCAAAGACTTCCCTACGATTCTAAGGTAAATGGAGAACTGGTAAAACCCAAATAAAAAAGGTTAGAATCATGCAAGAATTAAACAAATTGAGTGATCAAAATTTGAGAATGGGGTGTACCACCCCTCTTCTCCAAAATGAAACTAATTATATTAGAATCTCTCCCAACAAGCCAATATCGAATGGATACTTTAAAAAAAAAACATAAATGATGTTGTTATCTTATGACATAGAATAATTTATCATATTAACATGTACAAACTTAACAAAAATTTTAAACATTACATAGTTGTGAGATTACTTAAATTATATTTTTATTATGATTATGTGTGTGAGGCTTGTGTTCATGGAAAATATACTAAAAAATCATTCAACATTAAAAATATTGTTTCAACTTCTAGGCTTTTTGAATTATTACATATAAATTTATTTGGTCATATTAGCATAATTAAATTAGGTGGTAAAAAGTATAAATTTATAATTACGGATGGTTTTTCTATATATATAGTTAGGAATTTTTTTATAAAATAAAAATGACAATTTTATTAAATATTTTAAGAAGTTTGAAAAATATATTCAAACAAATCATAGTGAAGAATTTAAAAATAAATCATTTGAATATTATTGTGATGGTAATGGTATTATGCATTTTTTTTTTTGCCTAATGAATGAGATCGATAGATGAAATTGATTCTTTTCCTAAAGAATGGAATTATAATTAGAATCACCCAAAAAAGGAGATCAATCCAAAGGTGTTATTACTAGAAGACATAGTAGAAATGTGGTAAATAATTCAACTTTTCTATCTAAAGTTAAACCTAAATCAACTGATGGTATTTTGGAGGAAAACTTTTTGATTATTACTATGTAAGAAGAATTAAATCAATTTGTAAGAAAAGATGTTTGGAACCAACTCGAGATCAAAATATTATTGGAAAAATGGAACTATAAAAATAAACTAGATGATTCAGGTTGTATTGTTAGAAATAAAGTTGGTTTAATTGTACAAGGTTACACTCAGGTTGAAGGTAAATATTTTGATTAATTATTTGCACTTGTAGCAAGATTAGATGCTTTTAGAATTCTCCTTATATGTACATGTTTTAATGGTTTTTTACTCTTTTAAATGGATGTTAAATGTGCATTCTTGAATGATTTTATTCATCAAAATATTCTTATTGAGTAGCCTCTGATTTTGAGTGTAGGAAGAACCTGGAAATGATTCTTACAAAAGGAAACCCAAAGCACACCATGCATAAAAAGTGATGACAAGGGTTATTAGCACTACTAACCAGTTCAGTTATAGCCCCCAATTTAGCTAGCCAATCAATAGGTTGATTTCTTTCTCTAAAAATATAGCTCCATCTCACTTGCTTGGTTTTCATAAGAGCTAAGATTCTTTTCATGATTATATGAAGGTATCAGGGACCTTTAGCACCATCTTCACAAGTATGAATAAGTGTTAGAGAGTCTAGCTCTAACTGAAGGTGATCCTAATCATACAAGAGGCTAGCTTCAAAGCATAAAGAATAGCAATGACTTTAACATGAGAGCATACACAACCACACATGGAGAACAAAAAATAATAATAAACCCTTTTTACTCATCTCTAATAACTCCTCCAACTCCTACTCTACAAGTGGAGAAACTTAAACAAAATTAACTTTGATCCAAGTTCAAGTTAGTGTGGTCCAACATATAAGTTGAACATGTTCCTTAGGTGGATTAATGACAAATATATTCATCAATTTTAAAGTAACTTTGAGACTTGCTACTTCTTTATATTTTAGCTTTTCAAATAAAACCATTTATGAATGATTTGATGTGCATAAAGGTTTTGTCTGTAGCCTCCATATCTTTTTAATGTTTAACATTATTACTTGTTGTCTAAAGAAGCTCAAAAGGTAACAAATTCCAAAAATACAATGAAAAACAACCATGTTTGTTATGAATTGAAATCCACTTGATGGAAACAAATCTTGAAGAAACTGCTCATATGTCTTCAGATAATAAGTGAATAATANAGTTGTCTAAAGAAGCTCAAAAGTTAACATATTCCAAAAATACAATGAAAAACAACCATGTTTGTTATGGATTGAAATCCACTTGATGGAAACAAATCTTGAAGAAACTGCTCATATGTCTTCAGATAATAAGTGAATAATAGCAATTAAAAAATGATGATTAAGACTTTCCTCGTTATCTTATACAAAAGATAGAAATATGGTAATCTAAACCCTTTCAATTCAATAATATCATCAACTGGAAGAAAACTATGAAAAAAGCTTCATTTAAAAAAAGGTTTAAAGGGTTTTAACATCTTGTTCCAAATCGAATTACCTCACTCCAATTTATGGCTGGACCAAAAGGAAAATTAATTAGTTTTAGATAAAAACTCCTTATTGAGCTTTTAAACAAAAGTTGATCCCTTTCTTTGTCTCTTAAATGGAATATTATAGATATACATCAAGGTCTTTTCTAAATTAACTTCTAAAGTTTGGCAAAATCCCATTATTCATCACTCAAAGAATTAGCTTCCTTTTGATGCAAATCAAATGTTCCTTTTTGCATAGTAGATAAGAGACCATACAAAGGCCAATCATCAAAACTAAAACTTAAATTGCCTTCACTCAACTCTTAAGTGATCAACTCTTCTATTTTTATTTCTTTATTTTATCATTACTTTTCAAACAAAGAAGTTCCCTTTGTGAACTTGTATATAGGTAGGATGTGATCCGTAACAATATTTATTTTTCATGTAATTGACTCATAAGGAGTTATTAGTTGTAAATGAGAAATGTTGCATTTATATCTAGTAGCATATTGGAGCATATAATGACAAGTTTGAAAACTACTAATATACTCGAACTACAATCAAACACAAGAATTGTGCATTATTTAATACCTCTAGCAACTTTGAAATGACCATGTAATTGGCCATTGATCAAATTTGAATAGTAATTATTATCAAGACATATAGCAATAAGAGTGTAGAACTCCCTATTAAAACCTCTAGCATAAAAAATGAAAATAATGTAATCCTGATTAATTTTATCATAAACCTTCTTGATATCTAGTTTGATAATTAAGTTCCCCCTCCACTCTTCTTATCTACATTAAAAATAAATTCTTGGGTCATTGATCAAAATTGAATAGTAATTATTATATTATTAAGTTCCACCTTCAGAGTTCATGAAACAACAGATCTGGAGCCAAAAACATTGTTTTTATCAAATTCCTAAAGACTTTAGCTAGGATGTGAGTATCATAAAATAGATGGCTAGCTCCAAACAATTGAAATGAGCCAATTGATCATACATGCACACCGCTTGGTCAATTCTAGGCAGGTGACACATTACTTGAAAATAAATTGAATGTTACTTCAAAAATTTCTTTGATGCTATGATAAATTTTTCTAACGTCTTCCCAGGTCTAATTGACACTTGGGGAACTTGAATCCAAGAAGCAAAGTTGACAGCAACACTGAAGAGATTTGGTTGGTGGAATAGCTCGAAACAATCTTGCATTGAAAATCTAGTCTTTAAGTTTGAAAATAAAGTGCTAGAGGTGGTTCCCTGCTTAATAGTGACAAGCTCCATGAAGTGTAAAACATAAATCACTCCATTAGTGAGTCTTAGCTATTAATCTCGTAAAGGTCACGACAAGATCATCCTAAGTTTTGGTGAAAGGTAAGGCCCAATCGAGGCAAAAATCTGAACAACTAAAAACTTGAAAATTGTAAGATGCTAGCCAGAAAATAATATCATAAAATAAAGGTGGCCCTAACAGTAAAACTAATCCACAATGTCAAGCATCAAAAATACAATCTCAAAGCTCAACATAGATATAGCTATAGTGGTGGTTGCCTTCTTAGTATCAACTCTCAATGGTTACACCCATAAAGGAAGTGACAAGATTTACCTAAGCCCTAGCAAAAGGTGTGGGCAGATTAGACGACAAATTCGATCAAAGTAGAGTGATATAGATAGTGTAAGCCTTGTGTTGGTCTTTGACAAACAAAAAAATGATCG
>JXCR01079275.1:75090-94932 GCA_002079205.1 Phalaenopsis hybrid cultivar
ATATATATATATATATATATATATATATATAAAGAAGAACATTAGCTATTATATGATTCCCGCTTATGTTGTTTCCCAAATGTTTACAAGAATTGTGCGCCATCCATATAAAACAGATGATGATGTAAGGGATGAGCTCCAAGATGTGGTTTTTCTATTTACGTGGATTCCAGGTCTCAATGCATTGCTCGGGAGCCACCCAGAACGCTGGGATGTAGGTTAGGAATTTCCCTCCCAAGATTCTCCAAATTCTCTTTGAAAATGTACATTTGGGCAGAATAATCATTTTTTTCAGAAACAATTGTCCCACAAGTGTTTTTACACAGCGGTAACAAACAGACAGCAAGCTTCCCCGCAACAACTTCCTGAAAAAGCGCAATTGCAGCTGAAAAGCTGAGAAGCTGCAGTTGCCCCGAATAAACCCTAAATTCATCATTTTATATAGTAAAAAAAAACTCACATTTATTTATTTATAAATTTCAACAAACATAACCAATTATTATTTTAGCCGAGCTCCACTTGTTGCATTGATTCATTTACATTTCACAACCCTAACGGTGTGTATAACAATTAATGTCAGCGTGATGGGCAGAGCAAATCCAAATAACAATTCTTCCTCTTGCCTGCCCATTAGTCCCACCATTGAAAAAAAAAAGGAATGTTGTTTGTAGCATCCCATGGAGAAAAATTTGCATACGTAAGACGTACGCAGCACTGCGTATGTCAGGTAGGTTACAGGGATGCAACCTCCATGTAACCTACCAATAACTTACAAATATATGAAAACAGAAGCGTGGAACTCGGTAGTTACAGGTAGGTTATAGGGGATATAACGCGAATATAACTGTAATACCCTCCATATAACCTACCTGACTGACGTATGCAGAGCTGCGTATGTCGTCGCAAATTTAAATCCATTCCATGGGCCTTACGGGGAGAACATGTCATGCGGATCAGGACGGAACTGGAGAGCTTCCGATGCCGTGCAATCATGGGCCAGCGAAAAAGCCTTTATAACCTTACTGATAATGCCTGTGCTGTTGGTCGAATATGAGGGCACAACACAGATTATTTGGAACGCAACCCTACGACTTGGATGCGGTCACAATAAGTGCTACAATGGCGGCGTCATCATCACATGCAGCTATGATCCGCCGGACAACTACGATGGTCAGCGTCCTCTTCGGACAACTAATCCTTCATCGATTTTTTTGTTCTNAATCAAGAAATTTATCGGGACAACAACATACATCTAAAAGCATCATGTTGAAACCCAATGAAATGAAGACAATCTTGGATATTTTTAACCCAATGGCCACCACAAAGTTTCAATGATTTACTAGAAGAGTCATGAGGTTGAGTCTAGTCATATTGAAACGATAGATGTTCACACCTCTTTAAAACCCTAAGAAATGCAAAGCACTTTGCATTGAATGACGAATGAGAGTCTNTCGTTTTGACAGCCCTACGGCACACCAAGATAAGCCCGGGACTCCATATTTTTGTCATCAGTATCTTCCAAGTTTTCATTTTATGGTAGTCTTAATGCTGTGTAATTTGATTAAATATTTTTGTTGCTTGCATTTTGATTTAGAAATCACAGGATCAGCAACTGTATATCATCCTTTTCAGGAGCTCGCATTGATGGGAGTTTCATGCAATTTTCATTAGAGCTGACAAAATTAAACTTGTAAAACCAGTGGTTAAAAGATGTAATTAAAACACAGATTAACAAACTAATTTCATTCCTTAAGCTTAATTCAATCAAATTTAAAAATTTCTGTATTTTTCCCATGCTCTGATCATTGTTAAATCAATTCCAGGTAGAATTGTTATGAGAGAAAGGAAGGAAAGTGGACCCCTTAGGCCTTGCCACATTAGAGAGGCGTACAGAAGGCTTAGGCGTGAAGGAAAAGTGCCCAGAAAATCTGTTCCTAGACTTTTCCGTTGAGACATCAAACTTCTACATTTGTCATCTTGTAGCTTCTGCCTTCTAGTTCCTAGTGATATTTTGTAAATTCTTTCTTGTAAGTGGACTTCATTTTATTTTTTTTCAACCAAAGTGATCAGAGCAAAAGTTGAATCTACAACTACTGTGCTATCAGTTAGTTGAACTTGTTGTCTTTCAAGGGTCTTGTGATCTATTTTATTAATTATGATGATNCAGTTAGTTGAACTTGTTGTCTTTCAAGGGTCTTGTGATCTATTTTATTAATTATGATGATAAAAAAATAGGTTTGGATGATCTAATATTATGGATTAAGTGTTTCATGTGTGATGGTTTTATAAGAGCCAAAGGTTGGATGAAGATAGATAGTTTGGAGCTCAAGATATAATCTTTAGGAGATAAGGAGTAGTATTTTGTATGGTTTGTTTTTGTTCACAAATAAATATATTAATTTAATTAATCATTAATTAAGAATAATAAAGTTTAAATATATATTATTATAGTTTTTATTATTTAAGGATAATTTTTATTATTTGAATATTTTCTTTAATATTTCATGCATGATATTAAATTATTAAAATGTTATAATTGGGGTATTTTAANTTTTAAATAGATATTATTATATTTTTATTATTTGAATATTTTCTTTAATATTTCATGCATGATGTTAAATTATTAAAATTTTATAATTGGGGTATTTTAAGAGAAAAATCTATTTTATTATAGTATATTTGAAATTCTTATGAGTCTTTAATAAAATATTTAATATTTTTTTTAAGTTTAATTAATTTGTTTTAAAAATGTCATATAAATAATAAAATTATTACCTTTGCAACTATCTCATTCTTATCATTAATTATTAAATCGTTANTATTTTAAGAGAAAAATCTATTTTATTTGAAATTCTTATGAGTCTTTAATAAAATATTTAATATTTTTTTAAGTTTAATTAATTTTTTTTTTAAATGTCATATAAATAATAAAATTATTACCTTTGCAACTATCTCATTCTTATCATTAATTATTAAATCGTTAGTATACTTATTACTTTTATTGGTTTTTGCAGGTACAAATTGATGGGTTTATAACCTATTTTTAATTAAAATTAAATTTATTATGATTTTTCAAATATTATTATTATTTTTATTAAGCTCACTAGTTGTTATATACCCACTTGGATATAGTTAAATGTTATTTTGACTTGCTTATTTTAGCAAACCATTGGCTAGTAGTTTGGATTTAATAATAACTTAATAAAAATTAATTTTTTAGTAAAAATTATATTATTATTTGATAATATTGTTTGAAAAATATTATGCATTAAAATTAGTTTAAAATCTTTTATTTTTTTTATGAAATGACTTTCTTGAAGTCTCAATTTTCCTTATCTTATACTTTTATTTATTTAATCAAAATCTTAATAAATGAAGCGTACGTTCTTACTAATACATCGAATTTCTTAATTTGGAAGGCTCAATGTACTCAATAAAGCAAATTTTCTTGAAGTTTTCGAATTTGTTTCCTTCTCTTTATATCTTTATTTGCTACTCTTATACTTCTAAACTTTTATATCTTCCAAAAATCTTTATTTTTGAATGAAATATTATTTNAATAAAAATTAATTTTTTAGTAAAAATTATATTATTTTTTTATAATAATGTTTGAAAAATATTATGCATTACAATTAGTTTAAAATCAGCATTTAGTAATAAATAGTCTTTTATTTTTTTTATGAAATGACTTTCTTGAAGTCTCAATTTTCCTTATCTTTTTCTTTTATTTACTTAATCAAAATCTTAATAAATGAAGCGTGCGTTCTTACTAATACATCGAATTTCTTAATTTGGAAGGCTCAACGTACTCAATAAAGAAAATTTCTTGAAGTTTTTGAATTTGTTTCCTTCTCTTTTTATCCTTATTTGCTACTCTTATACTTCTAAACTTTTATATCTTCCAAAAATCTTTATTTTTGAATGAAATATTATTTGAGCATATTAGAATAAGTCTCCTATGATTAAACTCTTTCATTCACAATGTTAGCAAGCAAGTTATTTTAATTTTAATATTGATCTATTTTCTAAACCTAAAAAATGATAGGAAAAATATTTAAAAATGTGATAATGATATTTATGTAAATCAAAGTATAAATATATTTTACAGTGACCAAAATTTTCATTTCATCTTTTAACTTATAAGGCGATTAACAACAAATTATAACTACATCTCTAATTATTAGTTTATTTTACTGAAAGATTGTTTGAGCTTATATAATTTATAAAATGTTTACTTCTTTTTTTATCAAGTCATTTGGCTTAGAAAATCATTATATTTGGATTGAGTTGTACTTAGCCCCTGTAAGAGTTATAGGCAATTTCTTCAGTTTGAAGAAGTGTGAATTTCTAGTTTGAGAGTTGGCTAGCGTGTATGTTGGCTTGGTTGATCGAACCTATATAAAATATCGTGTTTGCTATTTCTTGTATTTACACTTGTGATATCTTGCTATTTAATTTACTTGCAAGTTTTTAACTGCTCTGTTGGATAATATTCTTATAGAGTAAAATAAAAATAATTTAAAATATTTAATTAATCAAAATGTTTTAAAAAAAATCAATTTACCTCACTCTTAGGTGTCATAGTCATCTTACAATAAATATCAGAGCCTCTGCCCTTTCTTTTGATTTAACATTCCTGAAAAGATCCACATTTAAACTATGACTAAGGATTTCCTAGGGGTTCACTTCCTAAAGAATAATCAACTCAACATCCAGTATTGCTTAATAATGTTCCCTTTGATTATTGGAGAAAATGATCAATATATTCTTAAGAGGACAAACCACACACATATGCTTACACACTAATATCATACTCGCACTAGAAAAATAAATGCAATTAAAATTGAAAAACATTTTGAGAAATGAATTGTATTAACAAGAGAGTTAGATTAATTAAATACTCTAGCATATAATACTTTACATTGTGCACTTCTTCTAAATGATTACATGGAAACTTTTATATTAATTATGGCAAAAGATATTAGGGATAAATTAATTATTACTTATGAAGGAACTAATGGGGTTAGGGAGCTCACATATATAAATTTGTTCATAAATTTGAGTTATCTTTGTATGTCCCGTTATGAATTATTTTTGCATCTGTATATTAGATTTATAAAAATTATCATAGAGTGCAATAGCTTGAAATAACATATAAGAACCAATGTTTAGTTTATAAGATTCTTAGATGCCTTCCTAAAAAATGAGATGCTAAAGTAACATCAATTAGTGAGGCTAAAGATTTAGGTATTAAACCATTTGATCAACTTTTGGGGTGTTTGATGACACATGAATAAAGCTCAAAGTGAGAATATTGATAGCTCTAAAAATAATGAGTAGGAAAAAGCTAAAACCATTGCCTTACAACTTTATGACAATGACGAGCCAATAGTTTCAAGCTTATATATTGATAATAACGTGGTGGTTGTGTTTTTAAGAAGACTTGCTAGAATTTAAAAAAGATAAATCAAACATATAAAAAATCTAAAAATTATAAAATACCAACTAAGAAAATATTATGTGAGTGAAGCAATCATTTGTTATCATTACAAAAAAACTCGAACATATAAGAGAAGATTGTTAAGATCTTGTTTTTTAAGCAAACTTCTATTATTGAAAAAGGTGAATATTAATAAAACGATGGGAGTTCTAATAAAAGGGAGATTGAGCCTATCACCATGAAACAAAAATGACAGAAAAAGAGGAGGAGAAGAATGAAAGTGACAGCTTGGGAAGAAGCACCTAAATTAGCAAACCAGCCAGTAGGTTGGTTGCCCTTCCTATGGATGTGTGGCCATGAAATAGAGAGATACTTGGATATGTGGGCAATTTGTTTCAAAGAAAGGTGAATTTGTCGATGAACATGTCCATTTCTAGTTAAACATTATAAAAGCAAGGAATCCATTTCAACTTGTAGTCTTATCTAGTCCATAGTCATAGCAATTTTGAGAGTAGTAAAAATAGTATTAACTTCTACCTGAAGGGGTATTATATCATCAAATGGGGAGGAGAAGAATGTCAAAGTAGCACCCATGTGATTTTAGAAGACCCCACCAATGTCAACACATTAAAATTTGAAATTACCATCCACATTTACCTTTATCTAATGTTAGTCAGGTTGCCTCCAAAAAATGAGCTGTAGGGAAAGTCTAGGAGGCTGATTAGTGAGGGAGATCCCATTTGGGAAACCGTTAGGATTTTACAAATGTTTACTTTTGAGTTTGTCGTATTTGAGAACTTTGTGAAGATATGAAAAAATTCTGTAAAGGTAGTATTAGGGTCCTTTAATTTGTTGGCGTGTTTAAGATTGTTTTCTGTATTCTAAAGAAACCAGCAAATGAAAACATGTGTAATGATGTTGACAAGAGTCCCATGTCTCCAATTAGTAAAATAGACAAGGAGAGATAGATAGCCCCTCCTAGGAAATGACATAAAATATAGAGAAACAACCTTCCTCTAACAGCAAACTTGCAAGACAAAAAATGTAAGAAACTCCTTCTCATACTTGCACAAGTGCCAAATGGAGGAGAGCCCTAAACCATTGATTTTAAGTATGTAATTCATGGAAATCAGTTTGTGCAAAAGTCTCCAAGAAAAGAAGGAGATGGGAGGATTGAGAAGGGAACTCCAAATCTAGGAATTACTAGGAACAAGCAAAGGTTGTTGAACAGAGAGGAAAATAGCCCTATAAATAGAAATTCCATTTGCACATTTGGGTTTTACATGTGTGGTTTTGGCCACGAGCACATAGTGGGATGAAACCATGATGAGGGAGCTCAAGAAAAGTCCCCATAGAATTGAAAAGCATTAGGGTTAGCTCTGGGTGGCTTTGTCTTGATCAGGCTTTCACACACACGTCACTGCAATTTCACTCACAACCTAAAACTATAAAATCACCTACAATTAACATGGTTCCCCACTCTTTTGGAAACTCATGTGGGTGGTCCCCAACCCCTAACCTTTGAGTAAAATGGCTAGGACCAACACATAGAGGGTCCAAAATGGGTTTCTATTGGTCTCATGGCATCAAAAGTGTATCATTTTGATTAGCATTTTCAATGAACCTCAGTACCACCAAAACACCCAATTTTTTACCTTACACTACCCAAATCTTTCCAAAATTACAAAAATGCCCCTAGAACCCTAAATTTTCTAAAATTGCCCAGTTTATCACTTTCCACTCAAAAATAATATTGGAACATTCCAAATATTTAAATTGCCCAAAATAACCCAATTTTTTCGAAATTCTCAAAGTACCCCAAATTCCCAAAATTACCAAAATGCCCCTCATGTCCCAAAAATTCCCAAAATCTCCAAATTCACTCCAAACATTCTCAAGATCAATCCTAATCACCCAATGACCCCAATTGCACCCAAAGTTACCAAAATTGATCAAATTTCTCAAATTACCCCTAAATCACAAAGTCACCAAATCACCTCCAATTTCCATCAAATTCATTTCAAATTCCTCCGGTTTCAAAACCACACTAAATTTCATCAGTCTAAGACCAATTGAGAGTGAATTCAAGCCCATTTGATTGAGCTTATGATTAATTTCAAATCAATTTCATGAAGGCCCACCTTCATATGCATTTTAAAAGCCCACATTCATATGCATATTTAAAATGTCATGATACCCAATTTGCGGGTTGACGAGGCAGCTAACACGGATGGCAGTGTCGAATCAAAACACGATGTGTGGCTTCTTGATGCATACGAGGATACATTCAGTTGACACTGGTAAGTAGAAAATTAGGGGTATTTCTGATTTAAATTAATTATAGAAACTTTAAAAACCCATAAATTAGTGTAGAAAAAATGTTAAAAATAAAATAAAAATACTTTTGTACTCAGTGAATAGAGGAGATTAATGTGGACTAAAAATCAAAAATATTTTCTTTATGTTTATTTTTAAATTAATTAAATACTTTTAAACTTGTTTAAATTATAAATAATTAAATACGAATAAAAAAAATGAAATTTGGAGAGTTCACTCCTCTCATGCTTAGGATATTCTCTGATTTTTGCAAAGTTAGAGAGCATCTCTAACATTAGAAACCCTAACTTTAATGTAAATTACCATTATTTTGTTTAAATTAATTATAAGAAAATGAAATATATGTCAGAAATTTATGAAAGTTATTTTGGAAAATTCATTGTGGTTGGAGAAACTTAAGAAAAATAAAAAATCAAAATTTTAAAATTTAAGACATATTTTCCTATTTTAAAATTAAGAAAATTACCAAAATTTTAAAAAATACAAAATAATTTAAATAATTACCAAATTAGGCCACATTGAAGCTAATCACCTCAAAAGGCTCCTGTAAGAATTTCAAAGTCCTAAAAATTAGTTTTGGTGTGAAAATGAATTTTCTAAGAAAATATATTTTTTTTTGCTTAAAATAATTATATTAATTAAAATAAAAATCTGAAAATTATAAAAAGTAGTTTGGGGTGCTCTTTCTAACTAGAGGCACCTAAGAAAAANAAAAATTATTTTTGGTGTGAAAATGAATTTTCTAAGAAAATATATATTTTTTTGCTTAAAATAATTATATTAATTAAAATGAAAATCTGAAAATTATAAAAAGTAGTTTGGGGTGCTCTTTCTAACTAGAGGCACCTAAGAAAAATAAAATTGTGATTAAAATAAATACTTTATTTTTGGCATATTTTATTCTTTAAAAAATTATTAAAAATAAAATAAATATAATAAAAATGTAACATAATTTTCTCTGAGCTCTTTGAGGTCAGGGAGACCTATGAAAAATATAAAAAGGAAATTTGGGAAGGAAAATATATATTTTTTATCTATTTAGTTCTCAGAAATCATTTAAAAAATTATAAAAAATTAAAATATAATTAAAAAATTCACCAAAAATTGTTTTTGGTGGTTCTCAGACCTAGTTGAATCTCCAATAATTTTTTTTAAGAACAGAAAGTTTATTTNTTTTGGGAAGGAAAATATATTTTTTTTATCTATTTAATCCTCAGAAATCATTTAAAAAATTATGAAAAATTAAAATATAATTAAAAAATTCACCAAAATTGTTTTTGGTGGTTCTCAGACCTAGTTGAATCTCCAATAATTTTTTTTAAGAACAGAAAGTTTATTTTACTTAGTTATTTTAATTATCCCCAAAAATCCCTTTTTTCAAGTTAAAATAACTATAAAAATTAAATTAAAAAATTAGAAAAATCACAATTTCTCCTTTAATTTCTTAACTGACCCATGAGTGAGATTATAATNTTCAAGTTAAAATAACTATAAAAATTAAATTAGAAAAATCACAATTTCTCCTTTAATTTCTTAACTGACCCATGAGTGAGATTATAATAAAAATTTAAAGTCATTTGAGTTTAACTTAAGTAATTATGAGGTTGGAGCCTTAAAGTTTATGTGATTTCCTTAATCAAAATTTAGGTTAAACCAACGAGTAAAAGGGTAATTTTGATCATAATTAAATCTTTAAGATGTTTAATGTAATTTTGATCATAATTAAATCTTTAACGAGTAAAAGGATAGTTACGTTCGATGTTTCATGTAATTTTGATCACAATTTCGATGGGGAGGGTAAGGATTCTCTTAATGACTTTANGGATGATAATAAAATTTTAAAGTCATTGAGTTTAACTTAAGTAATTATGAGATGAGGAGCCTTAAGGTTTATGTGATTTCCTTCCTTAATCAAAATTTAGGTTAAACCAACGAGTAAAAAGGTAGTTTTGATCATAACTAAATCTTTAAAATGTTTGAAACATAAAGGGTTAAAAGGGTAGAATCCAATTCATACCATCATTTTACAAAAGGTAAAAATGTAATTTCTTGAATTGTTACAAGTTGAAAGTCAATCAATTTAGGAGATCCTAAGGTGAAGGGCTTGTATTAGGAAGATGTTAATCCACTGATTAGAAGCCCTACTTCCAAGGTTAAATGGTAATTTGATCTTTCAATAAGGATCAAGTGCACTTCGCTTAATATATTTTTAAGAGTACAAATCTACCCACACATGTTTAAGAGTTGAGGCTTGATCCTTAATCATGTAATGAGGTTTAGAAAAGAGAAACATAATTAATCATAACATTTCTAAAACATTACAAGCTCAATTTCGATGGGGAGGGTAAGGATCCCCTTAATAACTTTATATGCCCTTAAGGGTGTTCACCCATAGTGAAACATCGAATGAATGTTTAATTGTCTTGCTCATGGGATGATTAAACATTGAGATGTTCACTGAGTATAGGTTAAAATCATTATAATTAAGTTTTAAATCAGGATGATTAATTCAACAAAATAATATGTTCAAATGAACTCAAAATGATCTAGAAGGTTCTAAAAGATGTTCAGGGTTATGCCCCGAGCACTGTTATAATCTTCTGGACATTTTGGAGGACATCCGGACCTATTATCATTTGTTGAAGGAAATCATCCTAAAAAATATATAGGGATCCACCAAGTTATGCCCCGAGACCCATCAACTCACTAAATCAATAGAAATACCCTACACTACTTATCCTATATTAATAACTAAATGCTTAAGTTTTCCTCGTGATTTATACGACTCATTTTTCAGACTTTTTTTGTGTGTTGGGTTTTCTCGCTTTACTTAGTTTTCCTATAAGTTTACTTAAATTTTCCTAAAAATTATATTATGTTTTATGATACTAATCATGCATTGGTAGCACAGACCCAAGTACGCTTTATATTTTATTTACCACATTCTACAACACTTTATTATATACAATTTTCTTTATCATGCATGCTTTAGTTATAAAACAAAACAAGAAAAATACCTTTTTTTTTTTTAAATTAAGTGTACTTTTAAATTTAGTGAACGCCCTTAAATCACTCATTTTGGATTTATGAGGATCTTTCGGATGAGGTAACCTAAGTTTGATAACGAGAATTCTCCGGTTTAAGTGAGCCTAACAACTCATTCAGACTAAGTAAATTCAAAAGAAAATAGTGATGCCAGAATGAGAGAACTGTGGGATCTAATTAAATTAAAATTCCCTCAAATAGGACATTTGAATTGTGAAACATAAAGCTCAAACCATAACCTTTTAAACCTTTTAAACCTTGAAACTACTACTTCAATAAGAAGCTTGGAGAAAACCTTGTGGGTAGCACGACGAGGGCATATACAATAATAGCTTTTGAGAGAGTAAATGAGATCTTTATCAACAAAACCATTCTTTATAATTAAACAACAAGCCATAGGACTTCGAGGCAATCCGTTTAGTGCGACCAAAATCCTCAATCTATCTTTAGCCTTTTGCACGATTATGTCATGCACTATAAGACCTAACTCTCTTTAGGTTCTGAGGCTCTAGGCTATTTGCATGATCAGGATCATGTAAACTTAAGCCCTACATAATAAAATTAGTCAGATGAAACATCTGATAATGTATCTTCGAAATTAAAACCAAACAAAAGGATAGTTTGGGAAGTCACCGAGGTTCTCCTCAAGATTCATGACATCCACTACCTTTCTTCCCTTAGATTCTGAAAATAACTGCTCTCATTATGAACCATTCCCATTTGATTTTTTCATGCCGGACCTTGAAAACTTTAAACTTTGAATTCACAAAGACAAATACCTCTGATCTAAATTAAGAGTTTTCTTAGGTAAGTTCGGTTGTCTAAGATGAAATTAACTATAAGGGCATGCCCTTAAAAGAAACTAAAGAACCCATATAATATAAAATTTGTCAAATCATTATATTAGATGTAGTAATTTATCGATCAACATAAAAGATTCCGCATACCAAAACGAATGTCATAAATTTTTTAGTTTACTTAATCGAGTTTAACTATTAAGTAATGTGTCTAACTCTCAAGATAGGTGTATTTCTTGTGTAGTGCTAGATTATTTAAATTGCTAAATATATGAGATCATATAGGTCTTTTATTTTCTAAAATTAAAACACTATTTTCAAAATTATATATACATATTAAATTAAATTATATTTTCAAAGCAACTGACAATCCCCATTCGGCAACCGACACACAGTGACAATGAGGAAATGATTAAGTCCACAACACTTTTTTAATAGGCTTAACCCATAAGGAATTATCAGGATTAAATATAATCCATAACATCATGAAGTAAATCTTCATTTAGTCCACCAGATGAAGCCCAATACACCTTAATTATAAGTTTTGCACAGTTTCTATCTGGAATTCCAATCGATCTTAATTCTCACCAACCTAAAGGACTCTGTTGAATAGCCTCTCAAGTCTGTTCACCATGACAACATGCGTTTTTCAGCACTTACGTTGTATCAAGAGGAATAAATGTGAGTATACTTTAAGCAATTTAATTCTATCATCATTGGAAAGGAAGTTGTTGTCCTAATATTAGAGTTTGACATAGATCTTATTGAAGATACCTTCAAAATGAGTCCTATCTTTGCTTATGTAAATACCAAGATAAGGAATTTATAGAGCCTCCTTTGCGAATCTAATGAAATAAAAAATCCAATTTTACCTACACAGATGAACCTTCTTTTCTAAATAGAAAAGGCACTTGATTTTGTGGAACGACATCCCATAGATAACCTCAAAATGACTGATCACCTTCCATAACTTCTTGATAGAATTTTTACTAGCATTGGTAAAAATGACTAGATGATCCACATAATCTAGAATAGAGATTAGAGGGAATCCTTTGCTAGAGTAAAACATACAGGATGAATAAAAAACAACTCCTTAATACATTTAGACATATAATTAAAAGCCAAAATAAAAAGGATGGGAGAGAGCGGATCACCTTTATGCCTCTTGAGGTGTTGAGATAACGTTCAGAATCACCATTGACAATCATGGCGTTTTAGTTTTTCTCAAGGAGTCATCAATGAGGTAGCAAAAACTATTTTGAAACACATGGGTCTAAGCACTTTAAGAATAAACTCCTAAGAGAATATATCATAATTTTCCTTATACCCATTTTGATAATCATATTATCATCCCAAATTTTTTTTATCCAAGTCCAAAACTAATTCTTGAGTGATAAGGATGTTTTTCAGTGATGCTCTTTCCATTAATAAAAGTTGTCTGGTGGGGACTCATAATTCAGTGTAAATGGGGTTGAAGCTAGCAACTTGATAATTTTAGCACATAGAAGTGTGGTTAATAAGTTTTAAAGCATCTTATTGACCTTTATTCTTGTCATTTGGGATCAAAGCAATACTAAAAAATTTGAATTATTTATAGATGTCAACCCCTACAAAGAATGGTTGCACAACTGAAATCAAGTAAAAGTAGACGTTATAAAATTTAGCACCAAATCCATCAGCTTCAGCAGTTTTCTTACTATCAGTAAACTTTAAAGCTTCCAAAATTTTTTTCCCTTGAGAAATAATCATAAGATGAAGATTAATAATATAATTTATTTTATCTTGGAATAAATGTTCCTTCTGATTCGTGTGACTTGTAATCTCAGAATTATTGAGCTTTTGGAAATAATCAATCTTATTACTGGCAATCTTCCACATATCAGTAATCCAATCCCCATGAACATTCTTTAATTTTCATGCTCCATTTTATAATAGCATGAAATTAATTAGTGTTTCTATCCCCATTCGCAATGTAATGCTCAAATACCTTTTGGCTAAGAATGTTCTCCTCTATAGTAATAAGTTGAAGTAAATTGTCTTGGGTAGATTTTATCCGCTCAAAAGAGATTTGATCATTAGAAAGTTCCTTTTCCTTTGTCTTAATAAGGTTCTCAACCTCCCTAACTTTGTGAGTAATGTTGCCAAAAAACTCCCTATTCCTGGCTTTAAGTTGCTTAGAGATATTCTTGTGAAGTAACCACAATCTAGTCCAACTCTCACCAAGGTGCTCATAAAACTAATGATCTTTAATGAACTTCATGAAATAGCAGTGAGAAGTCCACTTATCAAGGAACTTGAAATGATATTACTTTTGTTTTTCAGAAAAGTGAATATCCAGTAGCAAAGTTGAGTGATCTTATAAGGTTTTAAATAAAATTTTGTACTATAAAATGATGAAAAGTCTCCCTTCAATCTTTATCAACAAGGAACTGTCAATCCTCTCAAAGACTTCCCTACGATTCTAAGGTAAATGGAGAACTGGTAAAACCCAAGTAAAAAAGGTTAGAATCGTCCAAGAATTAAACAAATTGAGTGATCAAATTTTGAGAATGGGGTGTACCACCCCTCTTCTCCAAAATGGAACTAATCATATTAAAATCTCTCCCAACAAGCCAATATCGAATGGATACTTTTTAAAAAAAAACATAAATGATGTTGTTAGCTTATGACATAGAATAATTTATCATATTAACATGTACAAACTTAACAAAAATTTTAAACATTACATAGTTGTGAGATTACTTAAATTATATTTTTATTATGATTATATGTGTGAGGCTTGAGTTCATGGAAAATATACTAAAAAATCATTCAATATTAAAAATATTGTTTCAACTTCAAGGCTTTTTGAATTATTACATATTGATTTATTTGGTCATATTAGCATAATTAATTTAGGTGATAAAAAGTATAAATTTATAATTACAGATGGTTTTTCTATATATAGTTAGGAAATTTTTTTATAAAATAAAAATGACAATTTTATTAAATATTTTAAGAAGTTTGAAAAATATATTCAAAGAGGTGACAAATTCAAACAAATCATAGTGGAGAATTTGAAAATAAATAATTTGAATATTATTGTGATGGTAATGGTATTATGCATATTTTTTTGCCTAATGAATGAGATTGATAGATGAAATTGATTCTTTGCCTAAAGAATGGAAGTATAATTAGAATCACCCAAAAAAGGAGATCTATCCAAAGGTGTTATTACTAGAAAACATCATAGAAATGTGGTAAATAATTTAACTTTCCTATCTAAAGTTAAACCTAAATCAACTGATGGTATTTTGGAGGATAACTTTTGGATTATTACTATGTAAGAAGAATTAAATCAATTTGTAAGAAAAGATGTTTGGAACCTAGTCCAAAGAACTCGAGATCAAAATATTATTGAAAAGAACTATAAAAATAAACTAGATGATTCAGGTTGTATTGTTAGAAATAAAGTTGGTTTAATTGTACAAGGTTACACTCAGGTTGAAGGTAAATATTTTGAGTAATTCTTTGCACTTGTAGCTAGATTAGATTCTTTTAGACTTCTACTTATATGTACATGTTTTAATGGTTTTTTACTCTTTTAAATGGATGTTAAAAGTGCATTCTTGAATGATTTTATTCATCAAGATATTCTTATTGAGCAGCCTCTGATTTTGAGTATATAAAGAACCAGGGAATGATTCTTACAAAAGGAAACCCAAAGCACACCATGCAAAAGAAGTGAATTATTGTGACAAGGGTTACTAGTGATGCTAACCAGTTCGGGTTATAGCCCCCAATTTAGCTAGCCAATCAATAGGTTGATTTCTCTCTCTAAAAATATAGCTCCATCTCACTTGCTTGGTTTTCATAAGAGCTAAGATTCTTTTCATGATTGTATGAAGGTATCAGGGACCTTTAGCACCATCTTCACAAATATGAATAAGTGTTAGAGAGTCTAGCTCTAACTGAAGGTGATCCTAATCATACAAGAGGCTAGCTTCAAAGCATAAAGAATAGCAATGACTTTAACATGAGAGCATACACAACACATGGAGGAAAAAAAAATAATAAACCCTTTTTATTCATATCTAAAATCTCCTCCAACTCTTACTCTACAAGTGGAGAAACTTAAACAAAATTAACTTTGATCCAAGTTCAAGTTAGTGTGGTCCAACATATAAGTTGAACATGTTCCTTAGGTGGATTAATGACAAATATATTCATCAATTTTAAAGTAACTTTGAGACTTGCTACTTCTTTATATTTTAGCTTTTCAAATAATATCATTTATGAATGATTTGATGTGCATAAAGGTTTTGTCTGTAGCCTCCATGTCGTTTTAATGTTTAACATTATTACTTGTTGTCTAAAGAAACTATACGATAACAAAAGGTAAAATATTCCAAAAATAAAATGAAAAACAACCATGTTTGTTATGGATTGAAATCCATTTGATGGAAAACAAATCTTGAAGAGATTACTCATATGTCTTCAGATAATAAGTGAATAATAATAATAATTAAAAAATGATGATTAACACTTTCCTCGTTATCTTATACAAAAGATAGATATATGGTAATCTAACCCCTTTCAATTCAATAATATCATCAACCGGAAGAAAACTATGAAAAAAGCTTCATTTAAAAAAAGGTTTCAAAGGTTTTAACATCTTGTTCCAAATCGAATTACGTCACTCCAATTTATGGCTGGACCAAAAGAAAAATTAATTAGTTTTAGATAAAAACTCCTTATTGAGCTTTTAAACAAAATTTGCCCCCTTTCTTGTCTCTTAAATGGAATATTACAGATATACATCAAGGCCTTTTCTAAATCAGCTTCTAAAGTTGGGCAAAATCCCATTATTTATCACTCAAAGAATTAGCTTCCTTTTGATGCAAATCAAATGTTCCTTTTTGCATAGTAGATAAGAGACCATAAACAAGTCAATCATCAAAACTAAAACTTAAATTGCCTTCACTCAACTCTTAAGTGATAAACTCTTCTATTTTTATTTCTTTATTTTATCATTACTTTTCAAACAAAGAAGTTCCCTTTGTGAACTTGTATATAGGTAGGATGTGATCCGTCACAATATTTATTTTTCATGTAATTAACTCATAAGGATTTATTAGCTGTAAATGAGAAATGTTGCATTTATATCTAGTAGCATATTGGAGCATATAATGACAAGTTTGAAAACTACTAATATACTCGAACTACAATGAAACACAAGAATTGTGCATTATTTAATACCTCTAGCAACTTTGAAATGACCATGTGATTGGCCACTGATCAAATTTGAATAGTAATTATTATCAAGCCATATAGCAATAAGAGTGTAGAACTCCCTATTAAAACCCCTAGAATGTAAAATAAAAATAATGTAATCCCGATAATTTTATCATAAGCCTTCTTGATATCTAGTTTGATAATTAAGTTTCCCCTCCACTCTTCTTATCTATATTAAAAATAAATTCTTGGGCCATTGATCAAAATTGAATAGTAATGATTATATTATTAAGTTTCACCTTCAGAGTTCATGAAACAACAGATCTGGAGCCAAAAACGTTGTTTTTTTTATCAAATTCCTAGAGACTTTAGCTAGGATGTGAGTATCATAAAATAGATGGCTAGCTCCCAACAATTGAAATGAGCCAATTGATCATACTTGCACACTGCTTGGTCAATTCTAGGCAGGTGACACATTACCTAGAAAATAAATTGAATTTTACTTCAAAAATTTCTCTGATGCTATGATAATTTTTTCTAACACCTTCCCAGGTCTAATTGACACTTGGGGAACTTGAATCCAAGAAGCAACGTTGACAGCAACACTGAAGAGATTTGGTTGGTGGAATAGGCGCTAGAGGTGGTTCCCTGCTTAATAGTGACAAGCTCCATGAATTGTAAAACATAAATCACTCCATTAGTGAGACTTAGCTATTAACCTCGTAAAGGTAATGACAAGATCATCCTAAGTTTTGGTGAAAGGTAAGGCCCAGTCGAGGCAAAAATCTGAACAAGTAACTAAGAACTTGAAAATTGTAATATGCGAGCCAGAAAATAATATCATAAAATAAAGGTGGCCCTAACAACAAAACTGATCCACAATGTCAAGCATAAAAAATCCAGTCTCAAAGCTCAACATAGATATAGCTCTAGTGGTGGTTGCCTTCTTAGTATCAACTCACAATGGTTACCCCCATAAAGGAAGTGACAAGATTTGCCTAAGCCCTAGCAAAGGTGTGGGCAGATTGAGACGACAAATTCAATCAAAGTAGAATGATATAGATAGTGTAAAACTTGTGTTGGTCTTTGACAAACCAAAAAATGTTCGACAATCTTTCCCAAGGTTAGAGTCATCCACTAAACACAATCACCAAGGAGTTATTACAAAGAAATAATGTGATAAAGATAAAATAATGAAAGAAGCAAATAGGAGCATACTTATTCTTTACCTCTTCCAAGTATAATGAACATTGGCTAATCTAAAGTTGGTTTCAGCATGTATAGTAGTGTTGGGTAGGTTCTAACTTCTCACCTCTAGATTACCCACATTGCCCTCTCTATAGGACCTACCAGTGATCCATAGTTCCAACTCTAGATCATATTGATAAGAGAATCTAGCTTGTCGCCCTAAAAACATCAATTTTATACCAATCAAATATTATCTCCCTATCTATTTGCACTCTTCTTTGACGATCGTCATGGCTTTTTCCAAAGTGAAATGTGGTGTTTACTAGTTGGTGAAATGTTAGCCCTCTCGGGTCATTAAGTTTCTCAACAAATTTTAACATTACAAGTGATTAGTTTGTAAAGTAAATTAAAAGTCAGTGAAAATACCATCACATTAATAAAATAAGATAAGATTAAAGAAAATTTAAATTCCTAAACATTGCTTCCATTTCATTGCAAAAGAAAAGTAAAATGAAAATAATGGCAAAAACAGTAAAAGAATTGATAGAATTATATAATAAATTATGTGCCAACAAGGAACATATGACTACCTACCCTCTTATAAGTGTATAAGTACATTTAGTATTATATTAGTTTTATGCAACTATCTATCACCTAGAAACATCTAATAGAAACAGATCATTTAATTAAATTTTCTTAAAAGTTACATTGTCGCCTAAACTACTTTACTAGCCAATAGGTTAATGTGAGTGCACTCAAGTTACAAGATCACTACTCTCCCGAGTCTTAGTGTTACTTAAAACAATTTTTAACATAAATTATTGTCACTTAAGTTATGTCAATGAAGCAAAGAAGATATTACTCATTACATGAAAATAAGAATTATTCTATCATAAAATAAATTTTCCTACACATGTCACTACTTCATATTAAAAGAAAATAGTAAAGAAAACTACTTACGAAGCATGGATAAAACAAAGCAGAAAACTTCATTAAATTAAAGCAAATCCACTAGAAATTACTTACAACAATTACAAGATAACGAAGAACACAATACTTAACTTTTTTCTCTTTGAAAGAAAGTTGGAAATCTCTCCAACAAAGTCTTCCGCCGATCCATGGTCCGCTCATGCAATTCCTTTACACCTTTCTCTCAAAATTCCTCACCAATCTCTCCAAACATGATGGAAATCTACATCTTTGTCTCCTCTCTACACTCGTGCTAATACTCTCTCCAAAATCCCCCATCTAGACTCTTCATGAGAGACGCCAAGCCCCTCCTTTTAAAGAGACCAAAAACCTTTTTTTTCCAAGAGAAGCACCCCTTCACTAGAAGAGACACACAATTTCACTCCAAGAGGCACACCTCTAGCCTTTTCAACCATCTAGATTCATTACATCACTCACTGGCGTGTACATAGCCCTCTAGTACCTTCCAGAACAGCCCGAAACTACCAAAAACTGTCAAAAACCGTTCCTGGACGGTTTCTAGAGTCTAGGCGCCAGTTTTGGTGCCTAGATGTCGCCTTCCATGTATTCTGGCGCCTAGGACACCCTGCAGGCAGCTCCACTGTTTCGTCCCGTTTCAGCTCCGTTTCAGCTACATTCCCAGGTCAGTTGGTAGAGCATCTGCTTTAGTGGTTTAAGTCCCCTCTTATCTGGGGTTTGAATCCCGCATCTGGCCACTGTTGCATTAAGAAAGGGGTACTCGAATATTTAGATGCATGTATTGCACTCAGACTTGATGGGGTTTGAGCCAATAGGGCAGGTTGGGACCTCACAGCCTAGCCCATTCTCTTGGATGTATATATATATATATAT
>JXCR01079275.1:95282-141263 GCA_002079205.1 Phalaenopsis hybrid cultivar
ATATATATATATATATATATATATATATATATATATATATATATATATATATATATATATATATATAATAAGAATAATAATAATAATAATAATAATAATAATAATAATAAGGAACCCCGTAGTGAATTTTGTTGATATCATGTAAAAATTACAAAAAAAAATTGAGCTAGATCCATCTATATCCAATCAAAATAGAACTCACTCAGAAAAAAAAAAAACCTAAGGTTCCACCAACAAAGAGTACAACTCACCCCAAACAAAAGAAAACTATATCCAATATCCAAAATAGTCGAAAACTCCAAAAAAAAATTAGTGTCTGATGTATGGAAGTCCCATATTATCCTCATGAAACAAACTACATAGCCTTGTAGGAGGATTTTGCCCCATAGAAACCTCTAAAATCTTAGCACCCATCATGGCTAGCTAGTGAGCAGGACCATTTCCTTCCCTTAAAATGAAACTCCAAATATTATGATTTTTAGCCGTCTGCGTAATTCATTTTATGCAAATGATAATGTTCCAAGGTGCCTCCTTCATTCCAGTAAGGTACTCCACAACCTGAAGAGAATCTTCTTCCAACTGCAAAGAATTCTAGTTAGCAATAAGGGCAACCTTCACTGCCATTCAAACAACCCAAGTTCAGTTACCAAAGCATTATCAGCATCAGAAGGAGAAGCAAAGAAACACAAGCACTTCCTTCTATAATTATGAAAATCCCCCAAGCACCAGCCAAACCGACCCCCCAACTATCATCAGAATTCACCTTCACCCAATTATTCTTCAGCCTATGCCACAAAACAAGCCTAGGTTGCCTTTGATCTCCTCTCACTTTCTGTGCCCCCACAAATGAGCTAAAGTGGTGCAAGCCACTGTAATAAGATGGGTCAGTGGTATAATCCATCACACTATATGATTCTCGCTTATGTTGTTTCCCAAATGTTTACAAGAATTGTGCGTCATCCATATAAAACAGATGATGATGTAAGAGATGAGCTCCAAGAAGTGGTTTTTCTATTTACGTGGATTCCAGGTCTCAATGCATTGCTCGGGAGCCACCCAGAATGCTGGGATGGAGATTCGGAATGTCCCTCCCAAGATTCTCCAAATTCTTTTTGGAAATGTACATTTGGGCAGAATTATCATTTTTTTCAGAAATAACTGTCTCACATGTGTTTTTACACGGCTGTAACAAACAAGCAACAAACTTTCCCGCATCAACTTCCTGGGGCAGCGCAGTTGCAGCTGAAAAGCTGCAGCTGCCCCAAATAGACCCTAAATTCATCCTTTTATATAGTAAAAAAAAAAAATTCACATTTATTTATTTATAAATTTCAACAAACATAACCAATTATTATTTTAGCCGAGCTCCACTTGTTCTTGCATCGATTCATTTACATTTCACTACCCTAACTGTGTGTATAACAATTAATGTCAGCGTGATGGCCAAAGCAAATCCAAATTACAATTCTTCCTCTTGCCTGCCCATTAGTCCCACCATTGAAAAAAAAAGGAATGTCGTTTGTAGCATTCCATGGAGAAAAATTTGCATACGTAAGGCGTACGCAGCACTGCGTATGTCAGGTAGGTTACATGGAGGATATTGAGAGTTATATCCGTGTTATGCCCTCTGCAACCTCCCTGTAACCTACAGGTAACTTGAAAATATATGAAAATAGAAGCATGAAATTTAGTAGTTAAAGATAGGTTACAGGGGGTATAACGCGGATATAACTGTAATACCCTCCATACAACCTACCTAACTGACGTACGCAGCGTTGCGTATGTCGTCGCAAATTTAAATTCATTCCATGGACCTTATGGTGAGAACATGTTCTGGGGGATCAGGACAGAACTGGAGAGCTTTCGATGTCGTGCATGCATGGGCCAGCGAAAAAGCCTTTTATAACCTTACTGATAATTCCTGCGCTGCTGGTCGAATATGCGGGCACAACACAGATTATTTGGAACGCAACCCTACAACTTGGATGTGGTCGCAGTCAAGTGCTACAATGGCGGCGTCATCATCACATGCAGCTATGATCCGCCGGACAACTACGATGGTCAGCGTCCTCTTCGGACAACTAATCCTTAATCGATTTTTTTGTTCTTCGTTAATGGAGAGGGGAAGTTAAGGATCAATTTGCTACATATATTCGTGAGACGGAAAAGAGATTGTTACGTACGTATATTTTGTGTTCGGCTAACACGGTTGATTAGCTTTCAGAGCGTATTATCATTGCATGCAGTTTTTCAATTCTTATTGTTTGTTTAGTAAGAGGCCAATGCAAACAGAGAATTATGGCACTTCTGGAAAATGTTCATATCACAATATTTTTTATTGGATTAATTGTTGCAATATGAGGAAATTTTGCCATGTCAGATTGTATGATCAAAATATGTCGAATCGAATCCGATAGTCCAATATGTTGAATCGAACCTGATAGTCCTAGCCGGGAGACATATCGAAGAAACAACTCTAAGGAGCGCAAAAAACTATTAATGTAGCATGGAGCAAATTATGTGACCAGCTAGGACAAGGTCGAGTGAACACGTAGGACTTGCCAGACTTGGATCAAGCAAAACGATAATCCGATGTTTAAGGATTTGACCATTGTAACGTAATCTTGATGATTACTACGTACAGCCGAACAATAATAGAAAATCTCAGTGGTATTATTGACATCTCATAACATAACTTCCATTTACTATAAACACGAGAACAATAACCAAGAAATGAGGACTTTTTTCGGAAAGCACGAGGGGATTACTAATATTATTTTCCTAAGAATTA
This sequence comes from Phalaenopsis hybrid cultivar, assembly GCA_002079205.1. NCBI lineage: Eukaryota > Viridiplantae > Streptophyta > Magnoliopsida > Asparagales > Orchidaceae > Phalaenopsis > Phalaenopsis hybrid cultivar. The sequence continues at coordinate 98,074 of JXCR01079275.1, forward strand.
TGCCTCTCCCTTCTTTCAATAAATAAATCCATGATTGATATCTTATTGTTTTTAACAAAATTTTAGCAACGTAAAATCTTATAAATTTGGCTGCTCAAGTTTTTTAAAAAAAAAACTAAGCAATAATTGGCCCTCTAAAAGAACAAGTTCAATAAATTAAAAGAATATTAATCAAAAGTTGTCAGCCTATGGACATTCATACAATATAAATGCATAAATACAAATAGAATATATATTTACATGGACATTCATTCATCCATGCATGCACAAACAGCACAATGAAATCAAAAGTACATTCAATTCAAAGTTCAATCTGAAAGCTAATATTGACTCATTAGAGATCATGTCAGCTTCTATTCAAGCAAACAAACAAAAAAGATTTAATTTTCATGAGGAACCCTAACCTTGGCAAACCTATTTGCTCTCATTTCACAAGCAGGGTGGTGCTACTATATTTTCACGGCATGAAATTGATTAAAAAGCATCTTCAAGAACTTCTAATACTAAAAACCATGCAAACAAACCATTAACTTTACGAGCAAATAAAATTGACCTCATAAAGCTCTGTCGGTTGCTTTGTAGTAAAAAATATGTACTGCAAAATAATAATGAAATCCTGGTTTTTCAAAAAATTTAAGGAAACCTATAAAATTAAAATTACAAATTTACCACGTTCCTGAGCTAAGATAAATAGGCTGAGTCCTGAAATCGTTACACGATTATCAAACGTGAAAATGTAAGCAAAGCCTTTGCCAAGCAAGCTGCGGCTCATTCAGGGTCAGGGGAACCACCAGGGACAAGCTGCACAAAAACAGAGTGATTAATATAGAAATAAGAATATGGTGGCATTTTGTGGAATTTTTTGTATGTTAGCGGCAAGAATTAAGAACCTATACAAATTTTCAAGCTAATCTACGCTATAAATTAAGACAAAACTTTGAAAGAAAAACATTGACTAAAGTTGAGAACTTCCGAACAGTTAGATTTAATTTGAGATGAGTAGAATATTTGAATGATCAATTTAAATTGTAATCGTCTCAACTAGGGGTGTAAACGAACAGAGCTTGTGTTCGTGTTCGGTTCGTTTAAAATTTAGTTTGTTTGAAATAAGCTCGTGTTCGAACTGAAGTCATTATTCGTGTTCGTTTCTTAACGAATGAGCCGAACATGAGTTGTTCGCGAACGAAAAGCCAGTTTGACATCCCTAATATTAATATATATAAATAATATATTATATTAATTATATAACTTATATTATANCATATCTAATACCTAAACTTCAATTTTTCTGTATTTGTCATCTTACATGTACATGAAAATGTATTTTTCACTATTTAAAAGTAAAAAAAGTGGCCCTTTTGATGTAAATGAAAGATATGGGTGGTATAATGTAAAAAACAAAATTTAGATGTTAGATGTGTAAATATATAGGAATTGAGTGGTATGTATGTACATGCCCCTTCTAACTTTAACAATTCATTAGTGTATCTGGCATGTGTCGAATGTACGCCATATTTTTTTTATGTCAAACACTACATAATTTGATATTATAAACGCATCATAGCTTTATGTCTAAACTTTCATATTGTGTTCTCATCTAACTGTTCTTCATATTTTTTTCCCCTGAAAATAAACAGGTTTGGAGCATTCTGAAACCTGAAGATCCTTAAAACTGCTCAAAGTTCCATGGCTTCTGTTACTGAGGTCCTGGCTGCAATGTCTTCACCAGAATCTAACGGTCGGATCCCTTTATGAATCTTTGCAACCAAATTATTATGGAGGCCGAAGCTTTAATCTTAATTTGGTAACTTTTGATAAATGTCAATATAGAAAAATGTATATCATTAATAGATTTGTTTTGAAATGAGAGAATAAAGAGACTGTAATAATATGATTCTTATAAGAAATAATATGATTCAAAATACATACCTTGTAATTCTTATGTATTTACATATCTAATACTCATATGTTGATATTTGCATTTATAATATCTTGGTGTCATAAACGAATGCATTGAAAGATATAATTCACTTCTTAAAAGGCGATGATGGTAGTCTTTTTAGTGTGATGTTAAATAGTTGAGTGATATGCATGTAATATGAATGTTTAGTTGTTAGATATGTAAATGCATAGAGCTTGTGTAGTATGTATTTTGAATGAAGATTATATCAAATGACCATGTGGAAATTTTGTATGATAAAAGTTCTATATGTAGCTTATAAACTTTATAGTTAATTGAAGAAAGGTGGAGAAACCATTTTCTTTTATTTCTTAATAATCAAATTACAACTCTTCTTCTTATATAATAGACGACTAGGACGAACTTAATTACAGTCATTACAATTTACAAAAGATAAACTAACTCAAGAAGGAAAGAAATATGACATAAAAAAAGAAAATAAAAAAGAATCACACTAAATTAGGAAACTCATAATTCTATACTCCCTGTCAAGCTGGGTCACATATGTTGTGAAGGCCCACGCTGGTATTCAAATAAGTGAAGCTGCATGGAGATAAAAATTTAGTAAGAAATCATTGACTTAAAGATTCGTCGGAATGTAGATTAATTGAATAATACCTCCATTGACATTTTCAGAAATAAAAAGTCTATCAATCTCAATGTGCGTGGTCCTGTCATGAAACACATGATTCTTTGCAATACTAATGGCGGCTTGGCTATCACGGAAATCTTTTTGAGATTACACGCGGAGTATACCAACTCAGCAACCTTTGGATCCACATCCCTTTACAATTTCCTGAAGCAAGTGCCTGAAACACAGATCGTACACTACTTATAGAGACCACTATTTGCTCCTTGCTCCTTCGGGGTGATAAGATTTCCTCATAAATATGAATAATACCAAGAAATGGACCTTGTGTTAAAGAGTTCTCCCGCCCAGCTAGCATCAGTGTGAACCTATACCTTCCTGTAGTATGATTTCTTAAATTGTAACCCTTTAATAGGGGGCTTTCTTAAGAAATTTCAATATGTTGTAAATCCTCTTCATATGTTCTTCATTCAGATTATTCTTATGTGACTCACAATGCTGATAGAGTAAGTGATATCAGGACTAGTGTGTGACGGATATACAATCTTACCCAACAATCTCTGGTATCGACATTTTTTCATTGTTTTTCTGCTCCTGAATGTAAATTTTTATTTAAAACATAGGAGTTTCAATAGATTTGCATCCTAACATTCATGTCTCTTTTAGTATGAATGGGATATACTTTCTTTGGGATATCACAATACCCATCTTGGATTTGGTCACTTCCATGCCTCAAAAGTATCTCATCGCTCCTAGATCCTTAATTTCAAATTAAGTGGCAAAGGACCTCCTTGATTTTCCCAATCTCCTTTTTTTTTTATCACTTGTCAAAATCATATCATCTACATAGACAATACATATAACCTTCTTACCTCCCTATGTATGTTTTATGAATAATGTATGATCTGCGTGATATTGGATGTATCCATTAGATTTTATAGTCTTCGCAAACTTTTCAAACCAAGCTCTTGGAGATTGTTTGAGACCATAAAGTGACATTTTTAGTTTACAAACCAGATAATTATTTGAGTTATTTCCCAATCGTGGTGGGATTTTCATATATACTTCTTCCTTAAGGTCTTCATTCAGAAATACATTCTTGATATCAAGTTCATGGAGTACCCATCATTTTTTCGCAACCAAGGAAAGAAAAAATTTTAGTGTTTAACTTGGCCACTAAAGCAAATATCTCTTGACAGCCTATCCCGTAAGACTAAGTGAAACCTTTGGCCAACAACCTAGCCTTGAATCTCTCAATAGTTCCATTTGCTTTGTACTTTATATTGAAGACCCATTTGCACCAAACAAGCCTTTTATCTGGTGGAAGCTTTCTAAAATCCATATGCCATTTAGATCAATTGTTTGGATCTCCTTTTCAATTGCCTTTTTTCATTCTGGACTTTGGAGTGTTTCATGAATAAACTTGGGTATTTGCACACTATCAATATTAGAAATAAAATCTTTATAAGTTGATGATAACTTCCATAGACAACAAAATCTTGGTTAGGATAATTCATGCAACTTTCTTTGTCTTCTCCACTAGATTCAACCTCCCTTTGAACTTCAGAGATGTGTTAATTCATGTTTAGTAGTGAATAGTATAGTGGTTACATATTGTTTTTATTTTTTTCAGTAAATTTATTTCTCCTAGCATACACATAAAATCCTTGTTGTCAATTTCAGGCTGGATGTTCTCAATCAGTGGAACTTGGTAGACAGGATGGTTAAAAGGAAGAATAATAGGGAGTGATAAATCTAGATCTGTACGGGTATCCCAAATAGTGAAGTAGAATAGGTTGTATTGTCTCTCAATTAGTGTGAGTATCTAGAGTGGTGTCCCAAGTCTGATATTCACCCGGATTCTCACCTTGAATATCAGGTTTGAGTTAGTAGGGTTGGTTTGAAAGAATTTAACATCTATGGAGTTTTTTTTTTTAATGACAGAATAACACTTGTATCATTTTTTGTTAGAAGAATACCCAAAGAAGAAAATTTTGATGGATTTTGGGTCAAGTTTTATGTGATTTGGTTGATGAATGTGAACCAATGATACACAACCAAATATTTTTAGGGGAGGATTGGATAAGAAGGCTCTGACACAAGGATTTTTTTTCCATCATAATATCGAGATGGGATTTGAATTGAAGGACCCTGCTTGGCATTCTATTTATTAGGTAGGTGAATGTGAGCACGACAACTCCACAGAAATTTTTTAGGAAATTGTTAGAAAACATTATAGATCAAGATATCTTAAGGAGATGTTTATTCTTTCTTTCAACTAATCCATTTTGCTGTAGAGTTTGAGCACAAAAATTCACATGTATGATATTGTTCTTTGCAAGGTAGGGGCTAATGATAGAATTGAAGTTTTCCTTTACATTATCAATTTTGACGACATGGATTTTGTAATGGAATTGAGTGAAAATCATGTTATAAAAGAATGAAAGATTTGTGTAGTTTCAAATTTTTTCTTCAAGAGAAATATTCAACTAGTTCTAGTGTCATTATCAATAAAGGAGACAAACCATCTGACTCCATCGATAAATTTCAATTTTGATGGTCCCCAAATATCACTGTGGATGCTAAAGAAAGGATAAGAGGGTTCTATTGGGATAAATGATATACATGACGAGTATGTTTAGCCAATTGGCAGGATCCACTGATAAAACTCTAATTTTTAATTAATAAAATGATGAAGGTACAACTTTACAATATAATAAATATTGAGATGACCCTGACGATGATGTCATAATAGAACTTGACTTTCAATAGAATAATACATAAAGTACTAAAGAATATGGGAGGATGATAGTAAAGAGGACACTTGTTTTAAGAGAATAACTTTCACCAAGCACTTATATACCTTGATGCAATTTAGCATCTTCTCCAAATCCACCATCTAAAATTCATAAATATTAAAATGACAAGTCATGGGTAAGCTTTGTAATTGACAATAAGTTGCAATCTAATTCCATAACATATAACATAAAAGAAAATTAAATATCTTTGAAGACTTTCACTTCTCATTGCCCAATAAATTTAGATCAAGATCCATTAATAAATCTGACAAATTTGGAGTCGTTGAACTCTTGCTAGTTGTTAAGAGCATGAATTTCTCCAGTCATATCATCAAAAGCATTTGAATGTATTATCCAAGGCCAAATTCTTCCATCCTTAGTGAGATAGGAGGAGGATATGATGCATTGGCATATCATCAAATTGGTAGGCCGCTCAGTTGTGCTCAAAAGAAGTTTCTTCAACACCTCCAACTATTCCTTGGTGAAAGGGCTAGGGTTGGCCTACCCTTTAGAAGAGGCAGCAACATGAGCCTTGTTGTCTTGGTCTATTCTTCCTGGCTTAGATTTAAATTCTATAGGTATTCCATGTAGTTTCTAGCACTTGCTTTTGTGTGACCAACTTTCTTGCAACATTCACAAAAGGGATGATCAACCTTGAGTGGACCTTGACACCTTCACACCGTATTTGATCATAAACCCTATGTGTATTTAGGGTTTGCAACTTTTTATAGAGAGGAAGTTGATCGTTGATTGTGTGAGAAGAAAAGTCTGACGAAAACAAATCGAACCATGGAGGGCCTGTAAGGAGAATCCGGCGGAGAACGGTTTGTAGCAGAAAGATATCGGGCTGCAGGATAGATTCAACAACGAAGATATTACCGATGAAGGCTTGCTAGAAGAATCCAGTGAAGAGAGCGTGCGACAGGGATTAGCGACTATAAGGAAAAGTTGGAAAGGGTCTGTAGACCGGCCGAAGGAATTCTAGAATGAGTTCTTGCGGCTGTTGCTACTTGAAGTAGGTCAGGAATGTCTGCTGCAGCAAAATCCAATCTTTTAGTTGGGAAAAGATCCAATTTTTTTGGCAAGGATCGACGTAAAATCCAATCTTTCGATAGGGGAAGGATAAATACCTGCAGGGAAACAAAAAAGGAATCTTTGAAAAAATGAGCGAATCTGCTGAAAAGCGGATAGGAATCCATGGAGGAAGCGAGCAAAGGAAATGATTTGCTAAAGATTTGTGATAATCTATCTGAATTTTCATACCATTTTTCTCTATTATTTATCCTTTCTTTTGTACATTTCAAGTTCTTTTTATTTAATTGCAGGAGATATGTATTTATGAGAGCTTAAATATGCATTAGCCAGATATTGGAGAAAGATAAAAGGAAGTTGCTTCATACACAAGTTCAATGGAATCCAAATCCAGTTCACATGGAGTGGCGCAAAGGCGCTACCTTATGGAAGCATATGTGGCACCCAAGCGCCCATCAAACACACCATATAGAGCGTATGGCGCCTAAGCACCCCTTTATGAATTGGAGCGCCCTTCTAGTGGCGCCAAGGTGCCACATACAAAACCAAGCAATGAACCCTCACAAAAGAAAGAGAGCTTCGATGCTCCAATAAGAAACTCTGTCATCAACGAACTAGCATTGGGATTTAACATGGTTGTTATCCAAGTGGCGTCTCCCGGGGCTACAAAAGCTGATTTTTTTTTAAAGTGGGGACTTTCTCATGAGCATTGTGGTATGAAGAATCTATATGTGTGTGAGATAACAAAATTTTGTAAGGTAGATTTAGAAAGATTGTGAGGGGATCTGCAAGGACTATTTGGGTGGATAGTCCGAGATACTTAGGCCAATATGGAATTTGTGTTGTCTTATATTTGTTCTTAATATCCATCATAATACTGAAAATATAATACAATAATTTTTTTATATGCATGAAAAAAATATAACATGAAAGCCAGATAAAAGATTTAATAATCATAAGATTTTTTCATTCTATTTTTATGAATACAATCTTATTTCTTTTGAATGGATGATCAATGGCTTGAAAAACCCAATGATTGATAAATCATGAACTTTTTATACCATTCTTTTAGAGTAAATGAACACTATAGATTCGTACAATATGGACAAGCTAACTTTCTAACAACGCTTCACCCTGATTGCATTTCATATGCATGAAAATTATTTATCATCCACATAAGAGTTGCCTTTATTTAAAAGCTTGCTTTGTAGCAATATTTTTACTACACTATTATCTTATAAGATTTATAGCTCTTCTATTAAAGGTTGTAAATATGCATTAATTTTTCCTTTTGAGCAGTGCGGGCCTAATCTAATCAGTGTGAGAAATATAAAAAAATATATTCATGAATATCTAATGCAACGAGTTATAGGATATACTATCACAAATCAACATAAAGTAAAATAGTTTGATTTTATGGCATGAAATCATCATACAAACTAAGCATAACATTATATGGCTTAGGTCTAAAAATTAGGTTAAGTATGATTGAAGTGCTTCAAAGCTTCTTCATAGATCATTTACTTTGTATAATCTTTCTTGGCGTGATCTTATATACTCAACACTACGCATAAAAGCATGTAATATTTTAAAGTATGAAATAAGTGGTAATTAGAAGATACACTTATACACATTTTTTTTTTCTATTTTTACCTTTTTTATTAAAATATGAAATAAGTGGTAATTAGAAGACACTTGTACACTTTTTTTTTCTATTTTTACCTTTTTACTCTATCATATAAATCTTGGATCTTGATAAAATTTACATTCAATCTCCATTATATCACCCTGGTAATATAAAATGTAATCATTGACAATACAATCTATTTTATACAAGGTCAAACCTAATTTAGATGCCAACTATTTGATTATGTATAAATTCTCTAAAATAAGTTTTTCTTCATGTGCGTATCCTTTACAAATCCTGTAATAATAATTAAAATATTTTTTAGACATATTATATTTTATTTTGATGTCTGATATTCAGGTGTGTCATATACTGAATAACAATATTATTATTCTTTAGGTACGTCTCCTTTACAAATCCTATTATTGTGTGATATTCAATAGTTTATGAAAGTTTTGTTCATACAAATCCAACATAAAATTATATGACTTAACTATAAGAAGTAATATAAGTACGGTCCAAGTGCTTAAGTTTATCTATCTATCAGATGACTCCAAAACTTACTTTGTCGAAACATTCTTCGTGGAATTTTATATACTTAAAAAGTACACATAGAAGCATAGTCTTTGAAAATATGGAATGAGTGACAGGTGCAAAATACATTCATACAAATAAATTTTTTCTATTTTTATTATTTTCAAATCTATTTTTTGAATCTTGAACCTTCAAAAAATTTACATTGTATTATCCTTGTAGTATAAATGCAACCATTAGCACTGTAGTCCTTTTTTTATAAGTTCAAACTTATTTTAGACACTAGTCATTTTATTATGTATAAATTCTTTCAAACCAATTTTTTTTTTTAAATTAGTCCACTTTAGATATTCTATACTATAATTGAAAATTTTTTGGGCATATTATATTCGATTTTGATGCTCAATATTCTAATAGTACAAACTTTATTTATATGACGTATTCTTCCAGTATTAGAGCATTCTACTTTTTGGAGATCTCTATTGTTTCTTGTTTGCCCATTCAAATATTAGGGTTCTTAGAAGATTTGAGAGATTTGGAGATGCATACGAGAAGAAGATTTTTGTGTGAAATTATCTCTATGACTCCCTGTCCTAGGAATTTTAAATTCCTTCTTCATTAATTTCTTTCAATGTTGATGTAATTAGAATATTGAAAAATGAATAATTAACAACTATAAATTCTTTTATAATAATGTATCATATCATTTATCACATAAATTTTAGCATATTGTGGTCATGTTTTCTATTTCTCATTTGTGTTTAGTGTCATTCACTCCTCTTTCAAATATCTATATATTGTGTAGACATTCTACTTGAGGTGATGACAACTCATGTAAAAATAGAAAGCTACTTCTAAATATACAAAATACAATAATTGAGTTTCTATCTAAAAGACTTGTGCCAATGTCTCATGAGATATAAAATGTACCGACAATCATGTCGTGTTGTTGGCGATGCTATTGAGTTATTTGATGTCATATAGGATTTATTTGATCCTTAGAGTTTTAGTTAACTAAATATTAATTGTAAATATGTTGAAAATTATTAAATAGTTGATATCTTTTCACAAATTAAGTCTTACAAATTTTGCAAATTTTGATAAATCAATGAAAGGAGTTTCACTAAATTTATGAATGATGGATTTATCCCATATTTAGAAAAATTTGTGATTTTCTAGAGGCTTTTGCAAGCATACATTGAAATTGTTATGTTTTTATGTGTCTAATACATGCAGTTTGTTTTTTTTATATTTATAGCACTGAAATATTTTATATCACATGAAAAATATCATTATTCTAATTAAAAAAAAAATTAAAATAAAATACCCACTTTCATTCATAGGTAACACAATGAGTACTTAAAACTATTTAAATTTTGAGAGAAATAATTCCATATGGATACTGCATGCAAAGATGTATGTGGTGTCCGATCTCTACCGTCGATCACCGCAATTAAATTTTTTTTTTTTTTTTAGAAAAAAGTTGAAAGTGAGGTCCACTGAAATATATCTTTAATGTGATCGACGGTGTAGATCAGACACAACATCTATCTCTCTGCATGCGGTGTCCGTATGAAATAATTTTGCAAATTTGGGTATTACATGTGTAAATATATAGAACTTAAAGGTATGTATGTAAATCGGAAATATCTATGTATATACCAAATTATCAATTGCAAAGTGAGAAGGATACTTCGAGAGCGAGCAGTCGAGAAATGGCGGCAGAGTTCACCGGCGATTTCCGACATCTCCAACACCGCTCTTCATCTTCCTCCCCGAAAATCTGTCTTCGCCTCAGAGAAGCCCTCGAAGCTTGCTCCAGCGTAGATAAAAGCTTCCCCCTCTGTTCTTTTTCATTTTTCCCGATTTCATCTTTCTCCAGCTCCCCCAATCTTTTTCTTGCAATTATTTCAGTCGATGGGGACAGAATACATCATCCAATCCAATGAGGCCGTCGCTCCCGTAACAAACCTTCTCCATACCTTAATGGAGTCCTCTACCTCCGATGGGGATGAAAGTCTGCCGGGCGTTGAAGGCTTAGAGGTTGCCCTAAATGAGATTTATCGTTTTATTTTTTCTGCCGATTCGAATCAGATGGTGGTCGAAGCACTTTCGCTTGAACTTCCGAAGTTGGTCATAACGTTTGCTCCTTTGTCAGTGAAGNAAGCTTCTTTGACAGACCTAGTCTCCATGCAAATTTAAAAATTTTAAAACTCATCCCTACAAAAAATTTACTTTGGATATCCTGACCCAATCTCTCCCATACAATTAGAAAAATTTTCTGTCCAGACTCCGGAAGTAGCTCTACATGCGGACTCCAATAATATACAGTCACGTGTGCTATATCGCAGAGGTTATTTTAGAGTTATTGAAGTGGAATTGCGAAAGTTACTTCTGGGTTATTTCCGGGTTACTAAAGAGAAACCCATATATTGTACTACAATAACCCAAAAATAAGCCCAAAATAATATGTGGTTCTACTTCAATAACCCAGAAATAACATCGCGAAGGTTATTTCAGGATTATTTCTGGGTTATTTCGGGATTATTGAAGTGAAATATATGAGTTTCTCTTCAATATCCCTGAAATAACCGGGAAATAACCTCAGCGGTGTTATTTTGGGGTTATTGAAGTGGAATCGTGGAGCTTATTTCGAGATTCTTTCGGGGTTATTGCAGAGTCCACGTTTCTATTTTAATATTTTTTTAGGTGAGCCCAATATATCACACATGGCGGTATATTACTGGGAGTCCGCACGTAGAGCTACGTCCGGAGTGCATAGAAGATTTATCTCAAACAATTTCCGCTAGCAGAGCTGACCAGCAATTAACGGCGTTACGTGGTTCTACTATTCAGACATGCAGCCGTGTAGACATAAGAATACAGCTACAAAAGCCTATTTTGTTTTGGAGAAATCACTGAAAGTTCTCCAATATCAAAACAAATAAGTCACAATTTCACCATTCAGATCACAGAATTTCATTTTCTTCGTTACATAATTTTAGCTTATGTGGAATTTTTTTCATGTCGGAGACGACAGCAAAATAAACATGGAGCATTGCATACATACCACACAATTCTTGCATAATGCTCTAATCTTTAATATCACATAAAGAATACCACTAGTAAAAGCTTTTTAGAAGTACACCTTTACGTAGAAAAATCATGGAAGAACTCATAGGCTCTTTCAAAGACGAAGCAATTGCCTAACAAGTTAGCTCAAAATTTTTATCATGAAATTCAAAAATCCTAAACCAACAATCTTCCAAGCCGCTTTTACCCAAGATTTAACAGAAATGCCATTTAGGTATGTTCTGAGCCTGCATTAGCTAAAAGCATTAGTGGAATTACTCAAATTAGTTAACAGTCACATACATATTAAAGAGTATAGCAGCATGGCTAAACCATCTTCCTTTAGGTGCTAGAGAAACATCCCTACCTGTTGGGAACTTCAGTAGGTCCTCGGTCCCAACAAGAAGCATCCAAGAAAAAATTAAGAAAATAGAGAAAATAGACATCTTCTAGCTAGATTTCCCATACCATCGTCAAAGAGCACGAGAATTTGGGAAACTTTTAAGATTCATCAATCCATCGGCTCCTAAGAACAAGGAAACATTGGCCCCCACTCACCGATACCACAGTTTTCGGACAACCTAACAACTTACAATATAATTTTTAACAAGCTACTTCTAAGTACCTTCAGAGCAGTGGTTTCCACTTATCATCACAGTCAAGTTCAAAACAAGAGGACAAGTGATTGCAATAAGAAACCCAAAACAGTTAAAGGCTATAGGAAACGTGCGAGAGAAGTGTTGTGCTTGAAGTAAACAGAGAAGCCAGCTTGGAGACCTTTAAAGCAATGAAGGAAGTCTGAGTGATAAAGGGAGTCCCTAGGCGAAATATCTAAATCAGTGCTTCCTTTAAGCCCGAGCTCATGAGAGACAACTAGACCAAGCTCTTCGAGAGGACCTCAAAATGTTTTTTCTAGACAATTGCAGAGATTTGAGGTAGATATCAACGCAACTTGCCACAAGTTTAATGTGAGAAAAGACACCAAGTTCATCATATAAAATATCGATGAGACAACAAACATCTATCAAAGCCAACAAGATAGGATGTCCAAAAGCTGTTTTAATCCAGTATTATGAAGAAGGTGCTGATACCAAAATCGAGTAGCAAGTGGTTGGCAGGGAGGGGAGGGGGGTGGGTGGGGATGTTGGGATTAAGTAATCTTTACCAATTTAGAATTCAAAGGATAGCTACTTATTCCCTCGAAATGATCCATTTATTGACTTGACAATTGATTTTCCTGTAACAAGTTTCCTTGACGCTTTTTCAAGTAACTGACAAATCGGCATGCATCTATCCCTACGTGAGAAAACTATTGATTTGATGAATATTGAGACCACTACTAACAAACAATGAACCAAATGTTCAAAAATCAAAAGGAAGAAATATGGAAGTGTAAACTGATGGCCTTCGAGTGATAAGTATGACTGTCGACCATCATATTATTTACCAGGTAAATTTTTACACGTTGAAGAAATACAACATGCCTCTAAACTCTTTGAAGTGCACAATTAGGATAGGATCAAGAAAGTTATTGGGATAACAACATACAACTAAAAGCATCATGTTGAAACCCAATGAAATGAAGACAATTTGGATATTTTTAACCCAATGACCACCACAGAGTTTCAATGATTTACTAGAAGAGTCATGAGGTTGAGTCTAGTCATATTGAAGTTGGACGATAGATGTTCATACCTCTTTAAAACCCTAAGAAGCACTTTGTATTGAATGACGAATGAGAGTCCACGTCCAAAATAAAAAATTTCTCCTTTTCATGCCCCAATTGTTGTGAAGTCCGCAATCTAGAAAGATTCTACAATTATACTTTCAGATGAGAAAAGAAGTTAAAAGCTTTCTCTTGGTTCAAGAAGAGACTAAAAAGCAATGATCGATCTATTATGTCAGTAAAACCTTACATGGTGACAAATAAAGATACATAATCATGGAGAAACTAGCATGGGTACGAAAGATTCCACCTAGATGATTGTGGCCCTATCTCCAAGCACGCCCCCTCCAGGTCATCATTGATCACCAAACATGATCATTTTGAAAGACTTTTTGTAATGATGGTAGATCTGAGTAAGTTCTAGGTCACCAAGATGCCAAGGACGACCATCAAAGCATAAGCACTTACTGAAATCATAGTAAACTTCACTCTTTCTAAAGCTAGGTGAGAGATGCCTGATAATGAAGATTTCAGTCTGAAAAATGTTTAGTTAATGGGCTTGTGAGAGGGTTAGGAGTCAAAATCAACATGATTCTAAAGAGCATTGCGAGGATCATACTAACATATGCAAAGAAAATTTCATTCAAAGTCACAAACAACCAAGCACAAAGTCATTATCACCAGATCATGATTTGCGATAGTATACAACCTCTAATGGAAATTAAGTCAAATGAAAATTTTGAATTTTGCTCGAACAATTTACAAAGAAATCTTTATTAAAGACGAAGATTAGCCAGTTTGAGTATTTCANAAAGTCACAAACAACCAAGCCCAAAGTCATTATCACCAGATCATGATTTGCGATAGCATACAACCGCTAATGGAAATTAAGTCAATGAAAAATTTGAATTTTGCTCGAACAATTTACAAAGAAATCTTTATTAAAGACGAAGATTAGCCAGTTTGAGTATTTCANGCAATGATCGATCTATTATGTGAGTAAAACCTTACATGGTGACAAATAAAGATACATAATCATGGATAAACTAGCATGGGTACGAAAGATTCCACCTAGATGATTGTGGCCCTATCTCCAAGCACACCCCCTCAAGGTCATCATTGATCACCAATTGAAGAATGTGATCACCAAACATGATCATTTTGAAAGATTTTTTTGTAATGATGGTAGATCTGAGTAAGTTCCAGGTCAACAAGATGCCAAGGACGACCATCAAAGCATAAGCACTTATCGAAATCATAGTAAACTTCACTTTTTCTAAAGCTAGGTGAGAGATGTCTGATAATGAAGATTTCAGTCTGAACCATGTTAAGTTAATGGGCTTGTGAGAGGGTTAGGAGTCAAAATCAACATGATTCTAAAGAGCATTGCAAGGATCATACTAACATATGCAAAGAAAATTTCATTCGAAGTCACAAACAACCAAGCCCAAAGTCATTATCACCAGATCATGATTTGCGATAGTATACAACCGCTAATGGAAATTAAGTCAATGAAAAATTTGAATTTTGCTCGAACAATTTACAAAGAAATCTTTATTAAAGACGAAGATTAGCCAGTTTGAGTATTTCAAGATCGAATAGATTCTAATGAAGCAAAACCCACTCACCAGCCATATCTCCAAAAGCAGAATCTCGATGGCAAAATAACATGGGAGTTATCTCGCCCTAGCATCAAAGAAGTTATCTCGCCCTAGCATCGAAGAAGCAAAGGTGATGGAGGTCAAGAAAGCAGCATTGGATTACAGAGAAGATTATATCTTCTATCTTTGACCAATAAAAATACCAGAACAAAGCAACACAGTACCTACTCATAGATGGAGAGTAATTCAGGAGATTAATCACCCCTCTGAAGCAAAGATGCAAACAAAGGGGCGAAAGCATCCAAAAAAAAGTACATTCAGCAAAGCGTAAAATTCATTCATGTGGAAAGACACAAAGAATCCTCAAACAATGGTACTCCTGGTCAGCTGTCTAAAAGGATGCAAACATTTTCTTAAAAAGATACTTCCAATGCCAAAAATTCACACCAATGTAACTACAAACCTCTCACAAATTCTACTCGTGTCCGCTCACTGGTTGTTCCCAGGGGAATGGATTTAATTGTAAGATTGTCTTAACGCCGATGATTTTTTCACAAAATAGAAAAAGATGGCGTATTTATATATACCATTCAATTCCTATGTATTTACATNTTTTCACAAAATAGAAAAAGATGGCGTATTTATATATACCATTCAATTCCTATGTATATATATATTTAACACCTAAACTTTGGTTTTGGCATTTATACCACCCAAATCTTTCATGTCATATCAAAAAAACCAACTGAAATAGGAAAATACTAGGTAAATCCTCTATCTGTTCGAACAAAAATAACAACTCTAGCATACATATTTTTAATGATTTCAATATTAATTATATCAACATCTTTCTTTTCTATAACTCTCCAGAGAACTTCTCTTGGAACCTTATGATAAGTTTTTTTCTAAATATGATAAGTAAAATAATATCAAACTTTTGAAATCAATGTACATAAAGATACTCAATACCGGATAACCAGCATGGCACCCAACAGACAAATATCTCCATCAAACTCTATTAGCATTTACATCAACAGTAACAAGTTCTTTAGGGTCTTGATGAGTTATAGAATATACTCTTGATCGAATGTTCTACTTTTTTAACCCCTTATGAGTCACATTACCAGTTTCTGTCATCCTTTGCTGACCTCTTCTAAAAGTGCATCCCTCTTAAAAATTCTTATGAGCTGAATCTTTTCTTGAGTTAGCATTTGATGTGAATCTATGAGTAGAATTTGGGTAATTCCTCATTTGATATCAGGACTATCTCTTAAAAAACATACCTTCAAACAAAATAGACAATCACCACAATGTTGCTTCCAACGCTTAATGTAGGACTCTATATTGCTACTGCCAGTCTAGCTAACAACTCCATTAGTGTATAACTTTATTTTCTTCCCATTAGACCCTTATGAAGGAACTGTTGGTGCCGCATCTTACAAACTTCTTTTATTTATGTCTTTAGACTTCTAGGTTTGTTGAAAATCAATTTCTAATCGTCTAGCCATCTCCATTAGCACTGAATGGTCCTCAATCCCAAGTGGCACTAGTGGCTGCCTGATTGAAAGCTTCAATACATAAACAAATATATGACATTTCTCCTCCGCATTTGGAATAAGTTTATGGTGCATCTCTCGACAGCATAGTGAACTTTGTTTCATCACGCATAGCCGATCGATCTCTTTGCACCAACATAATAAATTTATCCCACATTTGCCTTATGGCTAGTAGTGGTATAAGTCAGTCTCTAAAGGTTCTTACAAGTTCGTCCTACTATACCAAGGAGTTAGGTCGACCACAAAATTTCTTTTGTAACTGACCTTGCCAACATCTCTCAACATCCCCTTCAAAAGCAAACTTGTTAAGCTAACTCTTCTCTCTGATGGATTTCATACTATTTATGATCTTCTCCACCCTTATCAGCCAGTTTTTAGCTTCAACTGACCCTCATACACCAAAAAATAAAGGTGGTATCATATCCTAAAAGAGCTTATGGTACTTATCCATCGGTGTTCTTCCACTGCTACTAACTTGAGATTGATAATACTTAATCAGCCAAGTCACAACATTCATCATGCCAGAAAATGCATTAACACTAACGATAACATTTCGAGTCATATCAAATTCAACACTATCATCCCTAGCGTCTACATCCTGATGATCATAATGAATTTTTCATTAAGATTCATGTTGTTTAATCTAAACTTTGACTTTGGTACCACTTTTATCATGACTTGGTCCAGAACATGAATCAATCAAGAGAACAAACGGTCAGATCGTGGAATTAAGTTTTTTTTTTTTTAATTCTATCACTAACTATATAATATTAAAAATTAATTGAAAGAACCACTAAAAGAAACATTTTGATTAGCAAATAAAAGTTCATTCTTAGTTGTTGATCTCTTCTTTTGAACACATTTGCTCCTTTAGTATTTATCTTATTTAAATATACAACAACAACAACAACAATACCTTAATCCCACTACGTGGGGTCGGATACATGAATGCTTTTTCTCCATTGCGTCCTATTTAGTGTCATATTTCATTTAGTTATAGTAAATTAAGATCATTTTTAATACAATGAGCTCAAGTCTTCCTAGATCTACCTCTGCCTTCCTTAACACAAGTTGAATCTAAAACATCTACAATCCCAATCGGATCATCACATGGTCGACGTTTAATGTGGCCAAACCATCTAAGACGACTTTCTCTAATTTTGTCCATCGCAGGAGCCTATCACGGATATATTCATTTCGCATTTTGTCTCTAAGCGTAAAGCCACTCATCCATCGAATCATTCTCATCTCGGTAACACTTAACTTATTATTATGCTTCTCTTTTAAAGGCCAACATTCANAAATAGAATTAAATTTTCTACTACATTCTTAAGTGATAAATTGAGTGTTTTGTAAGGAATAATATAGTATCTGAAAGTATAAAAATTAAATTCTATTATCGATGACGACGACAACAACAACAACAAAGCCTTACTCCCACTACGTGGGGTCGGTCACATGAGTCCTTTTTTTCCATTGCGTCCTATTTAGTGTCATATTTTCATTCAGTTCTAGTAAATTAAGATAATTTTTTACACAATAAGCCCAAGTCTTCCTAGGTCTACCTTTGTCTTTCTTAACACAAGTTGAATCTTAAATATCTACTCTCCTAATCGGATCATTAGATGGTTAAAATTTAATGTGATCAAACCATCTAAGACGACTTTCTCTAATTTTGTCTGTCACAGGAGCTACACCAACCCCACCACGAATATATTCATTTCGCATTTTGTCTCTATGTGTAAAACCACTCATCCACCTAATCATTCTCATCTCGACAACACTTAACTTATTATTATGCTTCTCTTTTAAAGGCCAACATTCAGCGCCATAGAGCATTGCAGGTCTCACCACCGTCTTATAAAATTTTCCTTTCAGTCTTAGCGGTACTTTTCTATCACACAAAAGGCCCGAAGCATTCCTTCACTTTAACCAACCAACTTGAATTCTACTATTAACATCCCCATCTCTATCACGATCGCTTTGAACTACAGACCCAAGATATCTAAATCGTTCACACCTTTTAATAATTTGATCACCCAAAATCACACTGAACCCAAGATATCTAAATCATTCACACCTTTTAATAATTTGATCACCCAAAGTCACACTTCTGCCACAGCTATTACTACTAAAATTACATTCCATGTTGTTGACCTCACTTTTGGAACAACGGACCCAAGATATCTAAATTGTTCACACCTTTTAATAATTTGATCACCCAAAGTCACACGAACCCAAGATATCTAAATCATTCACACCTTTTAATAATTTGATCACCCAAAGTCACACTTCTGCCACGCTATTACTACTAAAATTACATTCCATGTATTCAGTTTTAGTTCTACTTAAACGAAGGCCCTACTACTAAAATTACATTCCATGTATTCAGTTTTAGTTCTACTTTAAAACGAAGGCCTTTAGACTCCTAATGTAGACCTCCATAATTCAAGTTTTTTCTGGGCTTTTTCTCTCGTGCCTTTAGACTCCAATGTAGACCTCCATAATTCAAGTTTTTCCTGGGCTTTTTCTCTCGTCTTACCTTTAGACTTCAATGTAGACCTTCATAATTCAAGTTTTTCCTGGACTTTTTCTCTCGTTTTATCCACGAGAAGGATGTCATCAGCAGCACTATAGCTATTACTACTAAAATTACATTCCATGTATTCAGTTTTAGTTCTACTTAAATGAAGGCCTTTAGACTCCTCCAATATAAACCTCTATAATTCAAGTTTTTCCTGGGCTTTTTCTCTCGTTTTATCCACGAGAAGGATATCATCAGCAACATACACCAATGTACATCCTCCTGTAGATGTCCAGTAAGACCATCCATAACTAAAGCAAAAAGATGGGCTTAAAGCCGATCGCTGATGTAATCCAACAGAAATCGGAAAATATTTGATCAATCCTCCTTCAGTTTAAACACAAGTAACAACTCTAGTATACATATGTTTAATGACTTGAATATAAGTCATATCAACACCTTTCTTCTCNCTCTTATTTATTTACACATCTTACACCTAAACTTTCATACTTAAATAAATAGCGCTTTGTTGTTTTAAACCCATGCATGAAAGGTGTATTCCACTTTTAAAAATTGGTAATAGTGTTATTTTACTGTGATGTTAAAGATTTGAGTGTTGTGTAAGTATGAAAGTTAAGATGTGAAGTATGCAAATACATAAAATTGTGTGCTTTGTAAGTAAATGCCCCTAGTAAGCTGTTCTGTTTTCTCTTATTAGCTTTCCCATTTGTTGATTAATTCAAGGTTATTAGGTTTAAATGCAAACATTGTATTTGAGGCTAATGCTAAGGCATGGCGAAGATTATAATCATGTAATCAATATATATTGTTAATATCATTATGTCGCACCTCACTATTTTGGTTTTGGAAGTATGGGAAATTTTAAATTTTTGTGCTTTTGTTTTTATGAATGTGAATAGCTCTTTCAGCTGACTGAACAAGTACACCATTTTTCTCATTCTGACTGTATAAAAACAATGGTCAGGTAGTCTCAGAGATCCCATGCTCTCAAAGATTCGACACTCTGAAGGCTATTATTACTCATAGTGATTCTCCTTCCATGGTAGAATTTTTGTGACGGAAGCATTTGCTTTATAAATTGTCTGCTCTTTTTTCTTATTGATTCAATTATTGTGCACAGGTAGCCATTCTTATTGATATGGTGAAAGGGGAAGTTTTGGTAGATAATCATCGAGAAAATTCGGAAATTGCACAAAATAGAAAGGAAATTTCAAAATTTTGGGGTTCTAATGCTCTTGAAATTGTGGAAATGGTACTAAGACCTCATAAAGGCGGGCCTCCTTCCTTGCCAGAACATAGCGAACCGGTACATGTCTCCATCTCCACATTTCTACCTGATTTGTTACTTTTGTACTTGAAAGGCCGACTAATGTGTTTATAGATTGTTAGTAACTTTCTTTTCTTCCTTTCATGGACTAAACCTTTTTAGTTCTCTGGAGAGATTGTAGAATCTCTCTCTATCTCTCTCCCACTCTCATACGAGTGCGAAAGGGAGGTTATTCTTTTGTGAATGAAGATCTGAGTGATTTTATATTTAATTTATCTCAATTCATGCAGGTCCTTTCTGCTCTCAACCTCTACCGTTTCATAATGTTAATTGAGTTAACAGGTATATAACCAGAAAGCTTTCTGCACACACTTGATTTGATTTCTTTTCTTTCTTTCTTCTTTTTTCTTTTTTCTGTAGTTACAGAACTATGAACTGTGTTAATATTTTAACTGCTTAATTGTTAGCCTTGGTTAGCAATTATGGTATTAAATGGTTTTTGGTTGTTGATGTTGGGCCCTGATCTGAAGAAATTGGGTATTCTGTTTAATTGGGAAATTACTAGGCTAATTCATTGTGATTTTGGCGAACAAGTTCTTTTTTGCATCTTTAATAATGAAAAATATATTGCATAAAATTTATTTTGATTACTTCTCTTTGTTTTTAATTACATTAACTTCCTAAAGTTTGAAGCCTATGTATTTGGGCTAATTTGTCAGCTACATTTTACCGATTTTATACATGCTTAGCTAGTATCTATAGTATCATACCATTTAATGCATTCATGCAAGGTAAACACAATAAATCTTTTTTAGAAATGAGTCCTCGTTTTCCATAGAGCTTCCATGAAAACCAAGCTTAAGGAATCAAGAACAAAGGCTTATTATGACAACTTTGATGCATCAAAATTCTGTAAGAAAACGCCCTTTTTCAAATATAAAACGGCTCAATAATTTCTTTGTTTTCCCTTTTTTAGTTTAGAAATAGAGTATGTGAGGTAGGACACTAAGCATAATCAACTACCCTAAAAGTGTAGCTGGTGGGGAATGCGCTGCTAAGGCTTTATGAACAATGATCCAACCTCACCAAATTCATGGGTGGGCCGTTTCACAATTACCCTGTGTTTCGCTTTTTTTGGATACAAGTATATAACGAGCATCCAATGTGGATCGTATGAGATGTGATAATTGTTCTTCTATTCTCTTAATAGTTTTTTGTTGTTCGTATGCTCCCGATACCGATGACCTATTCTTTAATTTCAATTTGATATATGACTACTTATAGGGATATTCTTAAACAATCTCTAAATCGCGAACTTATTATATTATTTTAAAAAATAGAAATAAATTTTCTACTACATTCTTAAGTGATAAATTCAAACTTGATTTAAAAAGAATTTTTATGATTGAGTGTTTTGTAAGGAATAATATAGTATCTGGAAATATAAAAATTAAATTCTATTATCGACGACGACAACAACAACAACAACAAAGCCTTAATCCCACTACGTGGGATCGACTACATGAGTCCTTTTTCTCCATTGTGTCCTATTTAATGTCATATTTTCATTTAGTTCTAGTAAATTAAGATCACTTTTTACACAATAAGCCCAAGTCTTCCTAGGTCTACCTCTGTCTTTCTTAACACAATTCGAATCTTAAATATCTACTCTCCTAATCAAATCATTAGATGGTCGAAATTTAATGTGACCAAACCATCTAAGACGACTTTATCTAATTTTGTCCGTCACAGGAGCTGCACCAACCCTATCACAAATATATTCATTTCGCATTTTGTCTCTAAGTGTAAAGCCACTCATCCACCTAATCATTCTCATCTCGACAACACTTAACTTATTATTATGTTTCTCTTTTAAATGCCAACATTCAACGCCAAAGAGCATTGCAGGTCTCACCATTGTCTTATAAAATTTTCCTTTTAGTCTAAGCGGTACTTTTCTATCACACAAAAGGCCCGAAGCATTCCTCAACCGTTTTATAAAACTTTCCTTTCAGTCTTAGCGGTACTTTTCTATCACACAAAAGGCCCGAAGCAAAAGCGATACTTTTCTATCACACAAAAGGCCCGAAGCATTCCTCCACTTCAACCAACCAACTTTAGTACTTTTCTATCACATAAAAGGCCCGAAGCATTCCTCCACTTCAACCAACCAACTTGAATTCTCTACTAACATCCCCATCTTTATCACCATCGCTTTGAACTACAAACCCAAGATATCTAAATCGTTCACACCTTTTAATAATTTGATCACCCAAAATCACACTTCTGTCACTAGAGCTACTACTACTAAAATTACATTCCATGTATTCAGTTTTAGTTCTACTTAAATGAAGGCCTTTAGACTCCAATATAGACCTCTATAATTCAAGTTTTTCCTGAGTTTTTTCTCTAATTTTATCCATGAGAAGGATATCATCAGCAAAAAACATATACCAAGGTACATCCTTCTGTAGATGACCAGTATGACCATCCATAACTAAAGCAAAAAGATACGCGCTTAAAGCCGATCCCTGATGTAATCTAACAGAAATAGGAAAATATTTGGTCAATCCTCCTTCAGTTTGAACACAAGTAACAACTCTAGTATACATATCTTTAATGATTTGAATATAAGTCATATCAACACCTTTCTTCTCAAGAACTCTCCAAAGGATATCTCTTGGAACCTTATCGTAAGCTTTTTCTAAATTAATAAAAATCAAATGTAGATTCTCCTTATTATCTCTGAACTTCTCCATCAAACCTCTCAATACATGTATAGCTTCCATGGTAGACATGCCCGACATAAATCTGAATTGATTATGAGAAATTTTTGTAATGTGTCTTAACTTATGTTCAATTATCATCTCCCATAATTTTAAAGTATGACACATCAACTTAATTTCTCTATAATTTGCACACTCTTGTCCATGCCCTTTATTCTTAAAAATGGGGACCAAAATACTCTTCCTCCACCTCAGGCATCTTTTTAGTTTTTTAAATAATATTAAAGAGTTTAGTAAGCTAAGAAACTCCCTTAGACATCTTGTTAGTTTTTAAAATAATATTAAAGAGTTTAGTAAGCCAAGAAACTCCCAAATCTCTTAAATATTTCCACGCTTTAATTGGAATATCATCAGGTCCTACTGACTTTTCACCCTTGGTTTTCTTTAAAGCCTCATCAACTTCTTTTTTACTAATGTGACGGTAAAAATGAAATGTTTTATTATTATTCATAATATTAAGATCACTAAGGTCAATTGTATTTTCAGAAACTTCATTAAAAAGCTTATCAAAATAACTCACCAATCTATGTTGAATATCTTTTTCTAAGAAAAGCATTTTTTGATTTTCATCTTTAATACACTTTACTTGAGTTAAATCTTTACTTTTCTTCTCTCTTTGTTTGGACATCAAATATTTTTTCACCTTCATATAATCTATTATAAATATCATTAAAAGCAAAATTTTTAGCGTCACAGATTGTTCTTTTAGACTCTCCGCGGGCTATTTGATATTTTTCTCAGTTCTCTAAGCTTTTACATTTAAACCAATTTTTATAACATAACTTCTTATATTNTGTCTTAACCTATGTTCAATTACCCTCTCCCATAATTTTAAAGTATGACACATCAACTTAATTACTATAATTTGCACACTCTTGTGCATCCCCTTTATTCTTAAAAATGGGAACCAAAATACTCTGTTTGTGATGCGTCTTAACCTATGTTCAATTACCCTCTCCCATAATTTTAAAATATGACACATCAACTTAATTCCTCTATAATTTGCGCTTTGGGCCATGCCCTTTATTCTTAAAAATGGGGACCAAAATACTCTTCCTCCACCTCAGGCATCTTTTTAGTTTTTTAAATAATATTAAAGAGTTTAGTAAGCTAAGAAACTCCCTTCTCAGGCATCTTTTTAGCTTTTAAAATAATATTAAAGAGTTTAGTAAGCCAAGAAACTCCCAACTCTCCTAAATATTTCCACACTTCAATTGGGGTATCATCAGGTCCTACAGACTTTCCACCTTGGTTTTCTTTAAAGCTTCATCAACTTCTTTTTTACTAATGTGACGGTAAAAATTAAACGCTTTATTATTATTCACGATATTAAGATCACTAAGGTCAATCATATTTTTAGAAACTTCATTAAAAAAAATATCAAAATAATTCACCCATCTATGTTGAATATCTTTTTCTAAGAAAAATACTTTTTGATTTTCATCTTTAATACACTTTACTAGTTAAAATTACTTTTCATCTGTCTTTGTTTGACTAGTTTATACATATATTTTTTACCCTCATTAGTATCTAATCTATTATAAATATCATTAAAAGCAAAATTTTTAGCGTCACAGATTGTTTTTTTAGACTTCCCGTTGGCTGTTTGATATTTTTCTCAGTTCTCTAAGTTTTTACATTTAAACCAATTTTTATAACTTAACTTCTTATATTTTATTTTTTCTTGCACATTATTATTCCACCACCAACTATTTTTATTTATAAAAACTTTTTCTTTTGATTCTCCTAAGCACATCTTTTGCTACTTGTTTAATAGTGTTTGTTACTTGATCCAACGTAACATTTGCTTCTTCATGACCATCCCAAAATTTGAAATCTTGAATCTTACTCATAAAAATAATTTTATTTGTTTTTTAGGTTCTCCTATCTGATTTTATGATGATGAGTCCTAATATTCTTTATTTTATAACTCTTCATCTTAAAATTTAGAACTAATAAACGATGTTGGATACTTAAATTCTCACTTGGAATGAATTTACAATCTTTGCAATCTCTACGATCACTTCTTCTCATAAGAAAATAATCAATTTGTGTTTTATTAGATCCACTCTTATAAGTAATAAGATGCTCATCTATTTTCTTGAATAAATTATTAGTATTAACAAAATCATAAGCTAAAGCAAAATTTAAAATAGCTCTATCTTTTTCATTAGTTACTCCAAAATCGTAGCCACCATGAGTATATCTGAAGTCTTCTACCACTCTACCGACTTGTCCATTTAAATCTCCTCTAATAAAAATTCTTTCTTAAAGAGGTATCATTTGTATTATGTCTTCTAAGTTATTCCAAAATTTATCTTTAGACCCTGTATCTAAACCTACTTGAGGAGCATATGCACTTTAATATTAAAAATCTTAGTATCAATGATAATCTTAAGGGCTATAATTCTATCACCAACTCTATTAATTTTTACAACATTATCTTTCAAACTCTTATCAATAATTATACCTACACCAATTCTAGTGCGACTCTTACCAGAATACCAAAGTTTAAAACCTAAATTATCTATCTCCTTAGCTTTTTCTCCAACCAATTTAGTTTTTTGAATACATAAGATATTAATTTCCTATGAATCATAATATCAACTAATTTCATTAATTTACCATTGAGAGTACCTATATTTCAAGATCCTGTCCTAATATTAGTTTAATTAATTTTATGGACTAACTTATTTACTCGCATTCGTCCGTAATGTGAGAACTCTTGTTTATTTGACACTACACTCGGACGCCGATGTAGCGGCCCTTGCACATTTTTCACTGTATTCAGGCTATACAACGCGTCGCTTCTAAGGGACACCCTAGCACTTATACAATGATCAAAAGATTTCATGTTATGATTTTTTTCGACAAGTTTTACGTTGGTTGTCGACTACCTAACGCAACCCTCCACTTTTCACCTTCTGGCTTGAGACCAACAATGACAGTGTTAAATTCTATCATCGACACAAATATAAAAATATGTGAATTTTGAAAATTGGGTTCTTCTGTTGGATAATTTTTTTCCTATCCAGTTTAAATGAATTGAATAGAATTTATTTTGTTACCAGGTGTGGATTCTACATAAGAGCAAGCCCCTATGTTTAATTATATCATTTGAGAGTGGTCATCTCATAAGTTTTTTTTTTTTTTTTTTTTTAGACATGAAAAATATCTTGTTTTTAGTGTTATATTCAAGGATATGACCTAAAGTTTGGCATAAATTTCTGTAAGGGACCAAATGAGGAAGAGTTGGAGTATTTGCTAGCTAGGAGATTAAAAAGTGCCCAGTCTTTTCCAGATTGAACTTTAATACATTTTTGTGGTTTTATTTATTTTTAATTTGTCCAATTTTATTTTAATTTATTGACTTATGTCTACAAGATAACATTGGGATATAGCTAAAATAAGATGGCTTATAACATAACAACTAAGGATATCAGCCTCGAAATCCTAGGTTTCAATTTGAGGCTCATCACAAGGGTAAAACCTCGAACTTAAGTCTAATGCAATGATCATGAGAGACTTATCACTTGAAACATTGCATAAGACTAAGAAAGCTCGACGTACAGTCTTGCAATCTTGTCTAGAAACGATTACCATTTAAATTCACTTAAGAATTTTGAAGTTGATGGAATTGTCTCGATGCAAATGCACAATATATTTAGTTTTATTGAATTAAGAACTTTGTCTCAGAACTCAGCTATTAAAGCTAATCAATCCAATTATGTTGGTTCTAATACTGACTCTCTAATGCTAGTTTCTTTAATTATTTATCCTCAGGATAAGAAAGAAAATTTAAATCTAGCATTTGACTAATGAAGCTTGGATATGTCTTCGCTGGATTAATGATCTTTATCAAGCATTTTCTTATGAATAAGACAATCAACCAAATACTGTTCATCAGCAGTTCTTAAGGAGGTTGAAGTTAATCATATTGAAACTTTTGCTTAAATTATACCGTGCAATTTTTATATGAAATCAATTTGCTCATTGATTCATTTTAAGCTGTTTATATTTGGAAATGAAATTTGCATACTTAAGTGCCGATTAACACATCACAATTCCAAGCAATCACAATATAAGTGAATAAATGCAGAAGAAAACGTGTAATTTTTAAAGCTACTGATACCGGAATTGACCCAAATCATAATAGGAAAAACAAATATTATTACCAAAAACAGATAAGCGGTTTCAATCAACACCTTTGAAAGGAAAAATACAACAACATGACACCCAAAAATTTGAAAAAATAACATACACGACACAAATAATCAAAGCTAGGGTGGGATCTCGGGATTGTGGTGGTGATCAGCGAGCTTGAAGGTGGTGGTAAGGTGGGAGCGCGGAGCAAGTGGGTGGATATGATAACAAAACAACAGGTTCTTGCTGTTCTGGGTGGAAACAAGGTTGAATTTGGGTTCCCGAGGGCTGAAACAACAAATGTGTCTAGGAGGCGGTGTAGGAGGGTCGAGATAGTGGTGAGGTGGCAGGGATGTGGCCCGAGATGACCGAGACAGTAGTGGGTGGGAAGGGGAGAGGATTTATGGTGGTCGGAACAGTGATGACAACAAGAGGGAGCGCTCGAATAGTAAGAAATATGGGGCTAAAATGCAAAAACTGCAGAAAGAGTAACGAGGCAACTGTTCCAGTTGGCTGCAACAGGAAAAAATGGTGGGGAGCAGTGTGGGAGGATGCAGAATGGGAATAAAGCAGATTAACACCTCCGGACAGAGGTACAGCCAGAGCACCACCCAATTCCTCGGATACAACCCTCGAAGTGAAACGGACGCCGACGACTGTCCTAAACAAACTCACACCAAAAACTATTCTCGCGGTACTACAACAATTACAGTACTACGATACTTTGTTGCGGTAAACTCCCGCGCCAATCTCCTGGGGGTGGGGGAGTTTGTTCTCATTCGTCGAAGCTTCTTTCTTCTCATTGTTTGACATACAATTCAGCCATGTTGAAGGTAGCATAAATGTTGTATTCTTTCGATAAATCAATCTGTTCGTGTTGGCATTCCAAAACACATCTTGATAGAATACGTTCGTCCTGATTTGACATAATCATAAATTGAACTGTACATGGATCAATATTCTCACGAAGCAAGTCTCAAGCCATTAAATCTGTAATTAGTTTTTTCCACTCTTCGTATTCATTTGAGTATATCTGATCAACAAGCATGTGAGTAGGAATCAACTATGGGAAGAAATCTATGGCAGGATGGACCACACTGAAAGGATCCAAATCCCATTGAAAATTTCTCTTTCTCATAAAGCCCCAAAGATAATTTTCAAAACTGTGGTTCATACTCCCAGTTTGGACATCTGATGATAGACATACTGCTGAACTGAATTTAATATCTGAATAACTCCATGATATAATCTTCCAGACATGGCACGGAAATGCCTCATTCCTGACATGATGGATCTCCCTCATCAATGGCAACTCAGGAAGTAACCTATATATCTGAAAAGTTTGAATTTTTTTATATGGGATTGTTCTGTGTCTTATATTGACTCCTCAAACTTATGACTCTTTTAGATATCTAATACTAGTCTTCTTAATGCTCCTTTTAACGTCTGCAAAACGACAGCTCGAGGCGCCACAATCTCATTCTCTACATGATCGCTCATTACTTTGGACTCACTACCTTCTACGACATTTACTTTCAACTCAGCTGGAGTCTCTCTCATGGGTTCAACTGGTATCACTGATGTCTCTTTCTCATTGGCTTGAAGTTGAGAATCGTCTCTGAAATGGTTTTCTCTTGGATCACTATTTATTTCTTCAGGTGCTACCTGACCCGTCAAAGAGATCATTCTCCTGCTTATTCAATCTGATTATGTTTGCCCAAATCAGTGACAATTGATACACTTCCTAACAAGGATAGATTTTGGCGTTGCCCTTTGTTTTCCACTCGGAACTAATGTCTCCTCAGTCGGGGTCAATTTAGATGTTTCCTTGGATGTAACCTGGCCGTAAGATCCTGGGGTTGAATTTCCCTATATAATGTGGCGGGCTTCCAGTGATGTGGTCTGTCCACCTTTGAAGTCGGGTTCTGAAGATCCGATTTGTAGTGAGCGATTAGAAAATATCACTATGTTAGGCCAGGTAGTAATTTTATAATTTCTTTCCTGCCAGTGTAGGTACTACATATTTTGCCATCAACATAATGCACTATTCTTAAGATTGCTGGAGAGTAGTTTCACCATTCCGTTCGGTGGGACGTACCGACACTCAAAGAAATATTCCAAGGCTTTAAGCCACTCGATGAACTCACTATGATCCACATGGTTGTCAAAATATGACAAATCCACGTTACTTTGAAATCTAGCTTCTCAAATATTTCAGGTAATATCATTGTGGTAGAGTTCCTTCATCCCTGGAATACCCATGCTGGAAGAAATTCTCTACATTCCTTTAATCTAGCAAGTCACCATTGTGGCTATAGGGGTGCCCTATCCGAATTGCCTCTCTTGCAAGCAATAAACCTCAGTTGTAGTTGGCGGTTTTCTCACTGCATATCCTTTCTAGAAATCCTTTGAACTCCTCTTTGTGAATTTCTCATAAACAATATCGCATTATTTTTCCTCAATCATGCTTCCGACGATTATCTCATGACTACATGGCTAGGTTTTGGATGTGGGTGGGTGGAAGGATGTTTGTAATGGTGATGTAGGGTGAGAAAGAAAAAATTTAGTTAGAGATAGGGTTGGCTATTAGTGTATCCTTTAAACCCTAGGATAATTCTATTAACCCAAACCACGATAGGAATAATAAATATTTTTATTGAAAGCAAATAAGTGGTTACAATCAACACAATTAAAAGGGAAAATACAATCACATGACACCTGAAAATTTGAAATAGTAACACACACATGACTCAAATTATCAAACTAGGGTGGGATCTCAGAGTGGTGGTGGTGATCAATGAGGGTTTGGAAGGTGGCAGTAAGGTGGGAGTGCGGAGATAGCTGGAGGATATGACAACGGGACGACAAGTCCTTGTTGTTCGGGCGATAGCAAGGTGGAATTTGGGTTATTGGCGACTGTAACAACGGATATGTGGAAGGGAGGTGCTGCATGAGGGTTGGGACAACGGTTAGGTGATAGGGACGTGGTTCGGGATCACTGGTACAACAACCGGTAGGAAGGGAAGAGGATATATGGTGGCTGAAACAGTGTTGGCAGCAAGCGAGGGTGAGGGAATTGCATGGAACGTGGGCTGCAATGCAGAAATTGTAAGAAAGATAGTGTCAACAACTGTTTCGGATGCTGCAGTAGGGAGCGTTGTGGGGAGGTTGAGGAAAGGGAATGGGGAAAATAAACACCATCTCGAGAGATGAATACAACAGGAACACTGTCCAAACCCTCAGATACGACCTTCAAATTGAGAATGTGGAGGCCAGCGGTTGCCCTAAACAGCCATATGGAAAACTACTAAAACAACACACACACACATGCATATATATATATATATATATATATATATATATNTTAAAGCTAAGCAATCCAATTATGTTGGTGCTAATACTGACTCTCTAATGCAAGTTTCTTTAATTATTTGTCCTCAGGATAAGAAAGTAAATTTAAATCTAGCATTTGACTAATGAAGCTTGGATATGTCTTCGCTGGATTAATGATCTTTATTAAGCATTTTCTTATGAATAAGACAATCAACCAAATACTGTTCATCAGCGGTTCTTAAGGAGGTTGAAGTTAATCATATTGAAACTATTGCTTAAATTATACCGTGCAAGTTTTATATGAAATCAATTTGCTCATTGATTCATTTTAAGCTGTTTATATTTGGAAATGAAATTTGCATACTTAAGTGCCGATAAACACATCACAATTCCAAGA
The DNA here is from genome assembly GCA_002079205.1 of Phalaenopsis hybrid cultivar. NCBI lineage: Eukaryota > Viridiplantae > Streptophyta > Magnoliopsida > Asparagales > Orchidaceae > Phalaenopsis > Phalaenopsis hybrid cultivar. The sequence goes on from JXCR01079275.1 coordinate 128,980, forward strand.
AATCACAATATAAGTGAATAAATGCAGAAGAAATCGTGTAATTTTTAAAGCTACTGATACCGGAATTGACCCAAATCATAATAGGAAAAACAAATATTATTACCAAAAATAGATAAGCGGTTACAATCAACACCTTTGAAAGGAAAAATATAACAACATGACTCCCAAAAATTTGAAAAAGCAACATACATGACACAAATAATCAAAGCTAGGGTGGGATCTCGGGATTGTGGTGGTGATCGGCGAGCTTGAAGGTGGTGGTAAGGTGGGAGCGCGGAGCAAGTGGGTGGATATGATAACAAAACAACATGTTCTTGCTGTCCTGGGTGGAAACAAGGTGGAATTTGGGTTCCCGAGGGCTGAAACAACAAATGTGTCTAGGAGGCGGTGTAGGAGGGTTGAGATAATGGTGAGGTGGCAGGGATGTGGCCCGAGATGACCGAGACAACAGTGGGTGGGAAGGGGAGAGAATTTATGGTGGTCGGAACAGTGATGACAACAAGAGGGAGCGTTGAAATAGTAAGAAATATGGGGCTAAAATGCAAAAACTGCAGAAAGAGTAACGAGGCAACTGTTCTGGGTGGCTGCAACAGGAAAAAATGGTGGGGAGCAGTGTGGGAGGATGCAGAATGAGAATAAAGCAGATTAACACCTCAGGACAGAGGTACAACCAGAGCACCACCCAATTCCTCGGATACAACCCTCGAAGTAAAACGGACGCCGACTGTCCTAAACAAACTCACACCAAAAACTATTCTCGCGGTACTACAACAGTTACAGTACTACGATACTTTGTTGCGATAAACTCCCGCGCCAATCTCCTGGGGATGGGGGAGTTTGTTCTCATTCGTCGAAGCTTCTTTCTTCTCATTGTTTGACATACAAGTCAGCCATGTTGAAGGTAGCATAAACGTTGTACTCTTTCGATAAATCAATTTGTTCGTGTTGGCATTCCAAAACACATCTTGATAGAATGCGTTCATCCTGATTTGGCATAATCATAAATTGAACTGTACGTGGATCAATATTCTCACGAAGCAAGTTTCAAGCCATTAAATCTGTATTTAGTTTTTTCCACTCTTCGTATTCATTCGAGTATATCTGATCAACAAGCATGTAAGTAGGAATCAACTATGGGAAGAAATCTATGGCAGGGTGGACCACACTGAAAGGATCCAAATCCCATTGAAAATTTCTCTTTCTCATAAAGCCCCAAAGATAATTTTCAAAACTGTGGTTCATACTCCCAGTTTGGACATCTGATGATAGACATACTGCTGAACTGAATTTAATATCTGAATAACTCCATGATATAATCTTCCAGACATGGCACGGAAATGCCTCATTCCTGACATGATGGATCTCCCTCATCAATGGCAACTCAGGAAGTAACCTATATATCTGAAAAGTTTGAATTTTTTTATATGGGATTGTTCTGTGTCTGATATTGACTCCTCAAACTTATGACCCTTTTAGATATCTAATACTAGTCTTCTTAATGCTCGTTTTAACGTCTGCAAAACGACAGCTCGAGGCGCCACAATCTCATACTCTACATGAGCGCTCATTGCTTTGGACTCACTACCTTTTATAACATTTACTGTCAACTCAGCTGGAGTCTCTCTCATGGGTTCAACTGGTATCACTGATGTCTCTTCCTCATCGGCTTGAAGTTGAGAATCGTCTCTGAAATTGGTTTTCTCTTGGATCACTATTTATTTCTTCAGGTGCTACCTGACTCGTCAAAGAGATCATTCTCCTGCTTATTCAATCTAATTATGTTTGCCCAAATTAGTGACAATTGATACACTTGCTAACAAGGACGGATTTTGGCATTGCCCTTTGTTTTCCACTCGGAACTAATGTCTCCTCAGTCGGTGTCAACTTAGATGTTTCCTTGGATGTAACCTGGCCGTAAGATCATGGGGTTGAATTTCCCTATATAACGTGGCGGGCTTCCAGTGATGTGGTCTGTCCACCTTTGAAGCCGGGTTCTGAAGATCCAATTTGTAGTGAGCGATTAGAAAATATCACTATGTTGGGCCATGTAGTAATTTTATAATTTCTTTCCTGCCAGTGTAGGTACTGCATATTTTGCCACCAAAATAATGAACTATTCTTAAGCTTGCTGGAGGGTAGTTTCACCATTTCGTTCGGTGGGACGTACCGACACTCAAAGAAATATTTCAAGGCTTTGAGCCACTCGATGAACTCACTTTGATCCACATGGTTGTCGAAATATGACAAATCCACCGTTACTTTAAAATCTAGCTTCTCAAATATTTCAGGTAATATCATTGTGGTAGAGTTTCTTCATCCCTGGAATACCCATGCTGGAAGAGATTCTCTACATTCCTTTAATCTAGCAAGCCACCATTGTGGCTATAGGGGTGACCTATCCGAATTGCCTCTCTTGCAAGCAATAAACCTCAGTTGAAGTTGGCGGTTTTCTCACTGCATATCCTTTCTAGAAATCCCTTGAACTCCTCTTTGTGAATTTCTCATAAACAACATCGCATTATTTTTCCTTAATCAAGCTTTGTACGATTATCTCATGACTACTTGGCTAGGTTTTGAATGTGGGTGGGTGGAAGGATGTTTGTAATGGTGATGTAGGGTGAGAAAGAAATATTTTAGGTAGAGATAGGGTTGGTTATTAGTGTATCCTTTAAACCCTAGGATAATTCTATTAACCCAAACCACGATAGGAATAATAAATATTTTTATTGAAAGCAAATAAGTGGCTACAATCAACACAATTAAAAGGGAAAATACAATCACATGACACCTGAAAATTTGAAATAGCAACACACACATGACTCAAATTATCAAAGTAGGGTGGAATTTCAGAGTGGTGGTGGTGATCAATGAGGGTTTGGAAGGTGGCAGTAAGATGGGAGTGCGGAGCAAGCTGGAGGATATGACAACGGGACGACAAGTCCTTGCTGTCCGGGCGACAACAAGGTGGAATTTGGGTTATTGGCGACTGTAACAACGGATATGTGGAAGGGAGGTGCTGCATGAGGGTTGGGACAACGGTTAGGTGATAGGGACGTGGCTCGGGATTAGTGGTACAACAACCAGTAGGAAGGGAAGAGGATATATGGTGGCTGAAACAGTGTTGGCAGCAAGCGAGGGTAAGGGAATTGCATGGAACGTGGGCTGCAATGCAGAAATTGTAAGAAAGATAGCGTCAACAACTGTTTCGGATGGCTGCAGCAGGGAGCGTTGTGGGGAGGATGAGGAAAGGGAATGGGGAAAATAAACACCATCTCGAGAGAGGAATACAACAGGAACACTGTCCAAACCCTCAGATACAACCTTCAAATTGAGAAAGCGGACGCCAGCGGTTGCCCTAAACAATCATATGGAAAACTACTAAAACAACACACACACACACATGTGTGTATATATATATATATANCTAAAAAATAATGAAGAATAATAAGAAAGAAAACATAAGAAAAGAAAACGAGCGCCACAGATATTCCCGCGGTACTGTAGCAGCTACAATGCCATGGTAGTTTTGTGCAGCAAGCTCTCCCATCATACTATTTTCTAATTTGCTATTTGTATTTAGGTTCTCTAGAGTGTTTATATTCATATGTCATCTTTGTAAGACAACACATATAATTGTTAGTGATATAATCCCTTTTTTTTTCCATTTGGACTAAATTTGATACAAAATTTTCAGTCTTGCACAAATGAATAGGTACCGCTTAATGTGTTGGATTAGTCTCTTTTAGTATTCCAATAAACTATTCTAAACATTAGCAAGCTATGCTAAATTTTATTTTGATACCAATCATCTTCGTTGCTACAGATAATTCAAAGTAATTAATTGCANCATAATGGATGATTAAGGTCATTATATATATATATTGTGAATGTGTATGTGTGTGCAAGTGCGCGGGTGCCTAGGGTGGCAAGTTGGTAGACAACTGTATTGTTAGTCGTAAGTCCCCTTTGACCCAGATTCAATCCCTACGGGAACGGCTAGCACATCTGGGGAGCAGTATGTATATATATATATATATATATATATATATATATATATATATATATATATATATNATTTTCCGTTCTATTTCCCGATACAATTTCAGAAGAAAGTGTTGTACATGATGATGATGATGAATTTATTGCTTGCTTTTCATCTGCTGCTGCCGGAGCTAGCCTAGCTGGTCTGATGTCTTTTTTATTGTATTTTTATTTTCCTAAAACAGTTAATTTCAATCTAATTATTTTTTTTTAAGTAAAGTGTCAAAATAGCCTCCCGACCGTTTACATGAGGCCATTTAATTCCGAGAGTCTACAGAAGTGTCAAATTAGTCTTCACACTCTTTAAATTGGGGTTGAAATAGTCCTCCGTGGAGAGATTATTTCAGTCCATATTAAAAGAGTTTGAGACTAAATTGACACTTTATAGACCTAGTACTAAAATGACCCCTTTGACTATTTTAACACACTTCTCTTTTTTTTTTCCGTCGCTTTTTTGTTTCTTATTGATTTGTTTCCATTTTTTTCATGCGTGTTAGTCATTTGGGGCCACATTTCTGATGAAGTTGAAAAAGCTGCTGGTGAGCAATTAGATATTGTTGTTAGTGAAGTTCGACAAGACCGTTTTATGCGGTTGAAGGCTATAGGGATGTTCAAACATATACTTATATCTATTGAGTATCCCTGGATAATAAAATCCCATTGTTTGGATGTTTTACTAAGTATGATAGATGGAATTATTTCTGAAGAGCAAAATGATGTTGATGATGACTTTTCTTCCTTTCTGCCTAATCTATTTACATCTCTAATGGTAGCATTTTCTTTCTTTTGTTACCTGATTAAGTGATAATTCTTATAGTTATTTGCTTTAACTTGAAGAAATGTTTTAGGCTATTAAAAGCATCATGATGGGTGCTCCAGATCCCTCATTAAGAAAGAAGGCTTTTAATGCATTCAGAAAGGTGAGTTTTCAAAAAGCATAGCATTAAAAATTTGGGAAATTTACATACGTAGCACACAATTCTTATGTATTTACACATCTCACACCTAAACTTTCATACTTAAATACATAGCGCTTTGTTGTTTTAAACCCATGCATGAAAGGTGTATTCCACTTTTAAAAATTGGTAATAGTGTTATTTTTAATGTGATGTTAAAGATTTGAGTGTTGTGTAAATATGAAAATTTAGATGTGAAGTATGCAAATACATAAAATTGTGTGCTTTGTAAGTAAATGCCCCTAGTAAGCTGTTCTGTTTTCTCTTATTAGCTTTCCCATTTGTTGATTAATTCAAGGTTATTAGGTTTAAATGCAAACATTGTATTTGAGGCTAATGCTAAGGCATGGCGAAGATTATAATCATGTAATCAAGATATATTGTTAATATCATTATGCCGCACCTCACTATTTTGGTTTAGGAAATATGGGAAATTTTAATTTTTTGTGCTTTTGTTTTTATGAATGTGAATAGCTTTTTCAGCTGACTGAACAAGTACACCGTTTTTCTCATCCCGACTGTATAAAAACAATGGTCAGGTAGTCTCAGAGATCCCATGCTCTCAAAGATTCGACACTCTGAAGGCTANGTTTTGGTTTAGGAAATATGGAAAATTTTAATTTTTTGTGCTTTTGCTTTTATGAATGTGAATAGCTTTTTCAGCTGACTGAACAAGTACACCATTTTTCTCATCCTGACTGTATAAAAACAATGGTCAGGTAGTCTCAGAGATCCCATGCTCTCAAAGATTCGACACTCTGAAGGCTATTATTACTAATAGTGATTCTCCTTCCATGGTAGAATTTTTGTGGTGGAAGCATTTGCTTTATAAATTGTCTGTTTTTTTTCTTATTGATTTATTTATTGTGCACAGGTAGCCATTCTTATTGATATGGTGAAAGGGGAAGTTTTGGTAGATAATCATCGAGAAAATTCGGAAATTGCACAAAATAGAAAGGAAATTTCAAAATTTTGGGGTTCTAATGCTCTTGAAATTGTGGAAATGGTACTAAGACCTCATAAAGGCGGCCCTCCTTCCTTGCCAGAACATAGCGAACCGGTACATGTCTCCATCTCCACATTTCTACCTGGTTTTTTACTTTTGTACTTGAAAGGCTGACTAATGTGTTTATAGATTTGTTAGTAACTTTCTTTTCTTCCTTTCATGGGCTAAACCTTTTTAGTTCTCTGGAGAGATTGTAGAATCTCTCTCTCTCTCTCTCCCACTCTCATACGAGTGCGAAAGGGAGGTTATTCTTTTGTGAATGAAGATCTGAGTGATTTTATATTTAATTTATCTCAATTCATGCAGGTCCTTTCTGCTCTCAACCTCTACCGTTTCATAATGTTAATTGAGTTAACAGGTATATAACAAGAAAGCTTTCTGCACACACTTGAATTGATTTCTTTTCTTTCTTTCTTCTTTTTTCTTTTTTCTGTAGTTACAGAACTAGGAACTGTGTTGATATTTTAACTGCTTAATTGCTAGCCTTGGTTAGCAATTATGGTATTAAATGGTTTTCGGTTGTTGATGTTGGGCCCTGATCTGAAGAAATTGGGTATGCTGTTTAATTGGGAAATCACTAGGCTAATTCATTGTGATTTTGGCGTAATAAGTTCTTTTTTTCATCTTTAACAATGAAAAATATATTGCAGAAAATTTATTTTGATTAATTCTCTTTGTTTTTAATTACATTAACTTCCTAAAGTTTGAAGCCTATGTATTGGGGCTAATTGGTCAGCTACATTTTACGGATTTCATACATGCTTAGCTAGTATCTATAGTATCATACCATTTAATGCATTTATGCAAGGTAAACACAATACATCTTTCTTAGAAATGAGTCTTCATTTTCCGTAGACCTCCATGAAAACCAAGCTTAAGGAATCAAGAACAAAGGCTTATTATGACAACTTTGATGCATCAAAATTTTGTAAGAAAACGCCCATTTTCAAATATAAAACGGCTCAATAATTTCTTTGTTTTTCCTTTTTTAGTTTAGAAATATAGTACGTGATGTAGGACACTAAGCATAATCAACTACCCTAAAAGTGTAGCTGGTGGGGAATGCGCTGCTAAGGCTTTATGAACAATGATCCAGCCTCACCAAATTCATGGGTGGGCCGTTTCACCATTGCCCTGTATTTTGCTTTTTTTGGATACAAGTATATAACAAGCATCCAATGTGAATCTTATGAGACATGATATTTGTTATTCTATTCTCTTAATAGTTTTTTGTTGTTCGTATGCTCCCGATAAGGATGACCTATTCTTTAATTTCAATTTGATATATGACTACTTATAGGGATATTCTTAAACAATCTCTAAATCGCGAACTTATTATATTATTTTAAAAAATAGAAATAAATTTTCTACTACATTCTTAAGTGATAAATTCAAACTTGATTTAAAAAGAATTTTTATGATTGAGTGTTTTGTAAGGAATAATATAGTATCTGAAAATATAAAAATTAAATTCTATTATCGATGACGACGACAACAACAACAACAAAACCTTACTCCCACTACGTGGGGTCGGTCACATGAGTTATTTTTCTCCATTGCGTTCTATTTAGTGTCATATTTTCATTTAGTTCTAGTAAATTAAGATCATTTTTTACACAATAAGTCCAAGTCTTCCTAGGTTTACCTCCGTCTTTCTTAACACAAGTTGAATTTTAAAAATCTACTCTCCTAATCGGATCATTAGATGGTCAAAATTTAATGTGATCAAACCATCTAAGACGACTTTCTCTAATTTTGTCCGTCACAGGAGCTACACCAACCCTACCACGAATATATTCATTTCGCATTTTGTCTCTAAGTGTAAAACCACTCATCCACCTAATCATTCTCATCTCGATAACACTTAACTTATTATTATGCTTCTCTTTTAAAGGCCAACATTCAACGCCATAGAGCATTGCAGGTCTCACCACTGTCTTATAAAATTTTCCTTTTAGTCTAAGCGGTACTTTTCTACCACACAAAAGGCCCGAAACATTCCTTCACTTCAACCAACCAACTTGAATTCTACTATTAACATCCCCATCTCTATCACCATCGCTTTGAACTACATACCCAAGATATCTAAATCGTTCACACCTTTTTTAATAATTTGATCACCCAAAGTCACACTTCTGTCACTAGAGCTACTACTACTAAAATTACATTCCATGTATTCAGTTTTAGTTCTACTTAAATGAAGGCCTTTAGACTCCAATATAAACCTCCATAATTCAAGTTTTTCCTGGGCTTTTTCTCTCGTTTTATCCATGAGAAGGATATCATCAGCAAAAATCATACACCAATGTACATCCTCCTGTAGATGTCCAGTAAGACCATCCGTAACTAAAGCAAAAGTATATGGGCTTAAAGCCGATCCCTGATGTAATCCAACAGAAATAGGAAAATATTTGGTCAATCCTCCTTCAGTTTGAACACAAGTAACAACTCTAGTATACATATGTTTAATGACTTGAATATAGGTCATATCAACACCTTTCTTCTCAAGAACTTTCCAAAGGATATCTCTTGGAACCTTATCGTAAGCTTTTTCTAAATCAATAAAAATCAAATGTAGATTCTCCTTAATATCTTTGAACTTCTCCATCAAACCTCTCAATAAATATATAGCTTCCATAGTAGACCCTACCCGACATAAATCCAAATTGATTATGAGAAATCTTTTTAATGTGTCTTAACCTATGTTCAATTACCCTCTCCCATAATTTTAAAGTATGACACATCAACTTAATACGTCTTAACCTATGTTAATTACCCCTCTCCCATAATATTAAAGTATGACACATCAACTTAATTACTATAATTTGCACACTCTTGTGCATCCCCTTTATTCTTAAAAATGGGAACCAAAATACTCTTCCCCCGCCTCAGGCATCTTTTTAGTTTTTTAAATAATATTAAAGAGTTTAGTAAGCTAAGAAACTCCCTTCTCAACATCTTTTCCCTTTATTCTTAAAAATGGGGACCAAAATACTCTTCCTCCACTCCTCAAGCATCTTTTTAGGACCAAAATACTCTCCCTCCACTCCTCAGGCATCTTTTTAGTTTTTAAAATAATATTAAAGAAGTTTTATAAGCCAAGAAAACCCAAATCTACTCTTGTGCATCCCCTTTATTCTTAAAAATGGGGACCAAAATACTCTTCCCCCGCCTCAGGCATCTTTTTAGTTTTTTAAATAATATTAAAGAGTTTAGTAAGCTAAGAAACTCCCTTCTCAACATCTTTTCCCTTTATTCTTAAAAATGGGGACCAAAATACTCTTCCTCCACTCCTCAAGCATCTTTTTAGGACCAAAATACTCTCCCTCCACTCCTCAGGCATCTTTTTAGTTTTTAAAATAATATTAAAGAAGTTTTATAAGTCAAGAAACTCCCAAATCTCTAAAATTTCCACACTTCAATTAGGATATCATCAGGTCCTACAGACTTTCCACCTTGGTTTTCTTTAAAGCTTCATTAACTTCTTTTTTACTAATGTGACGGTAAAAATTAAACGATTTATTATTATTCACGATATTAAGATCACTAAGGTTAATCGTATTTTCAGAAACTTTATTAAAAAAATTTATCAAAATAACTCACACATCTATGTTGAATATCTTTTTCTAAGAAAAATACTTTTTGATTTTCATCTTTAATACACTTTACTTAGTTAAATCTTTACTTTTCTTCTGTCCTTGTTTGGTTAGTTTATACATATATTTTTCACCCTCATTAGTATCTAATCTATTATAAATATCATTAAAAGCAAAATTTTTAGCGTCACAAATTGTTCTTTTAGACTCCTCGTGTGCTGTTTGATAGTTTTCTCAGTTCTCTAAGCTTTTACATTTAAACCAATTTTTATAACTTAACTTCTTATATTTTATTTTTTTTTGCACATTATTATTCCACCACTAACTATTTTTATTTATAAAAAATTTTTCTTTTGATTCTCTTAGCACATCTTTTGCTACTTGTTTAATAGTGTTTGTTACTTGATTCAACATAACATTTGCTTCTTCATGACCATCCCAAAATTTGAAATATTGAATCTTACTCATAAAAATAATTTTATTTATTTTTTAGGTTCTCCTATCTGATTTTATGATGATTAGTCCTAGTATTCTTTATTTTATAACTCTTCATCTTAAAATTTAGAACTAATAAACGTGTTGGGTACTTAAATTCTCACTTGAAATGAATTTACAATCTTTACAATCTCTACGATCTCTTCTTCTCATAAGAAAATAATCAATTTGTGTTTTATTAGATTTATTCTTATAAGTAATAAGATGCTCATCTATTTTCTTGAATAAATTATTAGTAATAACAAAATCATAAACTAAAGCAAAATCTAAAATAGCTCTACCTTCTTCATTAGTTACTCCAAAACCGTTGCCACTATGAGTATATCTGAAGTCTTCTACCACTCTACCGACATGTCCATTTAAATCTCCTATAATAAAAATTCTTTCTTCAAGAGGTATCATTTGTATTAAGTCTTCTAAGTCATTCCAAAATTTATCTTTAGACCCCGTATCTAAACCTACTTGAGGAGCATATGCACTTATAATATTAAAAATCTTAGTATCAATGATAATTTTAAGGGCTATAGTTCTATCCCCAACTCTATTAATTTTTTACAACATTATCTTTCAAACTCTTATCAATAATTACATCTACACCATTTCTAGTGCAACTCTTACCAGAATACCAAAGTTTAAAACCTAAATTATCTATCTCCTTAGCCTTTTCTCCAACCCATTTAGTTTTTTGAATACATAAGATATTAATTTCCTATGAATCATAATATCAACTAATTTCATTAATTTATCATTGAGAGTACCTATATTTCAAGATCCTATCATAATTTTAGTTTAATTAGTTTTATGGACTAACTTATTTACCCGCATTCGTCCGTAATGTGTTGCTTATTTGACACTACACTGGGACCCCGATGTAGTGACTCTTGCACACTTTTCACTGTATTCAAGCTATACAATGCGTCGCTTCTAGAAGACGCCCTAGCACTTATACAATGATCAAAAGATTTCATGTTCTGATTTTTTTTGACAAGTTTTACGCTGGCTGTCCACTACCTAACGCAACCCTCCACTTTTCACCTCATGGCTTGGGACCAACAATGACAGTGTTAAATTCTATCATCGACACAAATATAAAAATATGTGAATTTTGAAAATTGGGTTCTTCTTTTGGATATTTTTTTTCCTATCCAGTTTAAATGAATTGAATAGAACTTATTTTGTTACCAGGTGTGGATTCTACATAAGAGCAAGCCTCTATGTTTAATTATATCATTTGAGAGTGGTCATCTCATAAGATTTTTTTTTTTTTTTTGTTAGACATGAAAAATATCTTGATTTTAGTGTTATATTCAAGGATATAACCTTGGAATTAAGAAGTATTAGTTAAAGTTTGGAATAAATTTCAGTAAGGGAGCCAAATGAGGAAGAGTTGGAGTATTTGCTAGCTAGGAGATTAAAAAGTGCCCAGTCTTTTCCAGATTGAACTTTAATACTTTTTTGAGGTTTTATTTATGTTTAATTTGTCCAATTTTATTTGAATTTATTGACTTATGTCTGCAAGATAACATTGGAATATTGCTAAAATAAGATGGCTTATAACATAACAACTAAGGACATCAGCCTCGAAATCCTAGGTTTCAATTTGAGGCTCATCACAAGGGTAAAACCTCGAACTTAAGTCTAATGCAATGATCATGAGAGACTTATAACTTGAAACATTACATAAAACTAAGAAAGCTCGACGTACAGTCTTGCAATCTTGTCTAGAAACGATTACCATTTAAATTCACTTAAGAATTTTGAAGTTGATGGAATTGTCTCGATGCAAATGCACAATATATTTAGTTTTATTGAATTAAGAACTTTGTCTCAGAACTCAGCTATTAAAGCTAAGCAATCCAATTATGTTGGTGCTAATACTGACTCTCTAATGCAAGTTTCTTTAATTATTTGTCCTCAGGATAAGAAAGTAAATTTAAATCTAGCATTTGACTAATGAAGCTTGGATATGTCTTCGCTGGATTAATGATCTTTATTAAGCATTTTCTTATGAATAAGACAATCAACCAAATACTGTTCATCAGCGGTTCTTAAGGAGGTTGAAGTTAATCATATTGAAACTATTGCTTAAATTATACCGTGCAAGTTTTATATGAAATCAATTTGCTCATTGATTCATTTTAAGCTGTTTATATTTGGAAATGAAATTTGCATACTTAAGTGCCGATAAAC